>QVOB01008095.1:0-12607 GCA_014839585.1 Pseudomyrmex concolor | reverse complement strand
GTGGTATGAAAAATTTCTTGGTTCCGGATGTGTCTTGTTTATTATTTTACGTTATTAATGTACATACGTAACTGTTTTGGACCATCCATAAAGATGAAGCGTGCTTGTATTTCACAAATATTTCCTGTGTCTTTTTGTTATTTTATTATTCATGAACAATTATGAATGTTTTCTTATTAGTTACGTTTGTTACACTACTAAATTTATTATTTTATAAGATGTGCATTATGTACATCTAAATCGTATCTTAAAAAGCGTTTGTTTTCCCAGAATATTTGTCGCCCCGACAACATCTGAAAATCTAAAATCAAAACATACTTTATCAATATTTTATAGAACGTCTTTTTTAAAAAAACATTTTGAGGCGTTGTTTTCTGCATTTTGTTCGATGAAACGAATAAATAACTATCTTTAAAAAAAAAAAAAAAAAGTATATTAATATGTTCCCGTAATTTTTAGTATAAACATCACATTATAAGTGAATAATATAAAAATGTTTTGATCTTTTAAAAATCGCCAATAATTTAAGAACTTTATCTTGAAACTTCGAAAAAAGTTGTCGAGATCTCACAATCTCAGTTGATATCTCTGAAATACACAAATGTACTACCCAAATTTCTTCTATGAGTATGTGAAGCGATTGAAATTTAGAATTTCGCAAATAAGATAAAATATCATGTTTTTAAAGTTCGTTTTTTTTTAAATAGGTTACTATACATTATCTACGTGTTCACAACCATATCTAATGCATGTTCACATAATTTACAATGTTTAATTTATTAATACAAAGTTTTACTCTGTGTATGTGTGTGTTGTGTGTGAGTTTTGGCCTTGTAGACGTACATGTATTTTCTAAACTTTACATTACATATAATGTAAAATATACGATATTTTTATCTTTTTATTATCTTAAGCTTATTTTTTTTTTTTTTTTTTTTTTTTTTTTTTTTTTGATAGAATTGATACATACGATAGGAACACGACAATTATGCGCCATAACGCTATATACTTTATCAACAATTACTTCATAGATTTATATATGACATTATTTTTCTAACATCTTTTGATTATCGGCCAATTGTGTTTCTTGAAAAATCATTTAATGTGTATTAATGCTATGGAACCTGGAAATATAGAGAGTATTGGTCCGTTAAATTTCTTTCCGCGATTTTACGAATAATATCGCCAGATAGAGAATTCGATGGTGATCAAACAGAACTTACAACCTATGTTTTTTTTTAATTACATGTACATATATAGTAACATGTATATTTTACATGCTATATTTTCATGATAGCATGATTGTGACCATAGATTCAGTTGTATTTCAGTTTTCGAAATGAAAATACGAGTCTTCTAGGCTCACACATTGTGCAAGAATTAGTTGATGAGAAGAAGAAGAATCGTTCTTTTTTCTAGGAATGCAACAAACAAGTTGCATTCAAAGCCGATTACACGCGAATCGGCAGTCAAATTAGCAGAGATTACAGCAGATATTTTTATATCCAAGTATGTACTCGTTGTTGCGAGTTTTCCTCCTCCTGTCAGGAGACGTGTCCTCTGGCCTGCGAGGTCCTCCATCTCCTACTGTGACCGCGATGGTGACCCAGCAGCAACCGGTCGTTTCCGCCTCTGCTGGATTGGTGGTGCAACGGTATTCGCACCGTGCCTATCGAATTAGAAATAGGGCTTGTTTGCATCGATACATCGATTGCTATCGTGCTATATCCAATTATATCGCAGTGATTAATAATGCCGTTTCGTGCAGTCGAGTTTAATCGCATGCCTAAGTGTAATATGTACAAGCATAATTTGTTTGTCACTTATTTCGAGAATTGAGCGAAGAAAAAAGTATAGGGACATGATATATTTATATATTATTATGTGTGCGTCCACATTGTAATTATATACTAACACTTTTGTATATTAAAAACTTAATTTATAATGTAACTGAAATAATATAATAAAATCAATGAAAAAGTTATGGCAATAGTAAAAGAAATTTGAAAATCTCACATAATAATGAAACAAGTATAAATGTTCAAAACAATTAAAAATAAGCTTTAAAAATTACAAAACAAAAAAGACTTATAAGCTATATTCTACCGGTGGCAGTGGTTGTTTTTCTTTTGATTGAAGGCAAACAAGACTCCTTCTATAATGTTTCGATCACTTTATTTGGATCATCTTTAGCTACAAGCTGAGAATGGATCAAATCATAATAAATTACAAATAATTTGAATTTATATATATAAGATGTGATAAAAAGATTATAAATTTAAAAAGTGAATTCACAACAAAATATTAATATTATAAAAATAGAGAAAATTAAAATAATCAAATAGACATTCAGAGACAAACCGTTGAAAAATTTGAAATGTAACCGCTCGTCAATAGTCAAGGAGCCATGACTACTAGTGAGCGCGAAGTTGTAGTGTGGTCTAAAGTCAAATAGTCACAAACTAAATTTTTTTTAAACGTTTTTCGTCAAATTTTTAAAAAATAAATGTTCAAGTAAATTGAAACATATTGAAATTATTATACTGATATAAATTAAAACAACAAAACATGTATAATTATTTAACTTAAAAGTAGTGCGCTAAACTATTATATACTTGATATTTCTTTGTTTTAACCTACTTTTACAATCGAGAATTAACTCTTCCAATTAAAATACATACGAAATATTCAAGATTCGGTATATAAAAGAAAATTCATGTAATTTTCGGAAATAAAAGATTTAATTCTTGATAAAAAATTATCTTCGCGCAAATCTCATGACGCTAACGTACGAAAAACACGCAATCATAGTTCATTCTCTATCGTGTTTACTTCGCGTTTATTACCTTTCGTTCAGACCTTCCCTTAAGATCGATATTTAACCACGCGAAACGAAACAATCCGTATATATTGTATATATGTTAAATAAATGTATATTCAATTTTTATTACTTATATCGAATTGCGAGTAAATCTCAAATTGCAATTTTACGTCAAAAATAGTTTTATTTTTTTTTTTTTTATATCAGACAAGAATTATATATTTATTTAACGTTAAACGCGTTTGACGAAGAAACGCGCGCACCGGTCTTTTTGATCTTCCGATGCTCGTGAAATCGACTATGATTGGTACCAAAATTTTCGCAGAAAGTTACTGCAAGATGCTTTCTTCGTACGAGTTACCGTCGTCGGCGACTACTATGGGAGCTAACGTGCGTAAGCATATGGATGAAGTTCGCGCGTTTTTTTCTTCAGCCGAGTCAGTATCTTCTAAATGCGACTCGCTCCCAGGCGTCGTGGAAACGGTGCTACAAGTGTACTCTTCGGAAAAAAGAGTGCACATGGACGTACCGTTCCGCGATATTCTGGCGTGCATGTCCGGGCTACCGGTACAGCTGTATCGGGACGTCACAGCTTCCGAACGTGACAAAGACGGCTCTGTCGTCACCCGCACCCATGGACACCAGGAGAAGACCTGAGCAAATCCACGGCGAAATCTGCGATGCACAAAAAACACTAAGAATTATAGGAAGTAACAAGGCAATCGCGAACAACACTCAGTTGAATTTCTTTTAACGTGTATGAATAGCTTTGGCTATTGTGTCAGTTTACAAAATAATAACTTTACTGTAACTGTTATTTCTCGCACAAAAAAACCATTGTGATTCTTTCACGTATATCTTATCATTTTCTTACTATATGTGTGTGTGTATATGCACAGAAATAATATATGTAGCAAAAATGCTTGATTTCCTCAGGGAAAATATCCCGTTATCGCGCAATTCTAGAATAAATCGTATGTCACGCGTGACTTTTATTATTTTTATGTTTTAAAAAAAAGTTAGGGGAATACGACGATGACCGTAAATTCCAAACTTTGTTCACATATACGGTTTATCTACTTTTTCATGATGACCTTGACATATGTTGTAAAGGGCACTCTCCTGAGTAGTGTTCAAGAGGTTTTAGGCGGCGCTCATTTTTTATTAAAAAATTATTAAAATTGTTTGAAAAACGCGACTTTTATTTTCATAAATAACATGTAGAATAATGAATCGGAATACTTTTTTTTTTTTTAACAGAGTTGAAAATTTAGTCAACTGCAACATATGTCAAGATCAAGGTCATTGGACCTTAATCCCCTATACTCAATAATTACCATATTTTCTTTTTATTGTTTTCGACAGTAGATCTATTTTGTACGGGGCCGTAGATCACGACAATGCCCGCATTTGTAAGGAAGAAAAACACGTGTGTGCCGCGTGTAACGTGTAAGGGAGGATAAGTCGACTGCCCCTTGACTACACTTCTCATTTTCGTTTTTGCGGGCAAAGTGAAATTATTTCGATTATTTTAAGAGATTTACGTGGCTTTTCTATTATAAGAATTGGCCGGTCAATAACATCAATCAAATATTATACCGCGCGGAATGTCGGTCCAATGTTTCTATCGGGGAGAACAAGATGAGCGAGAACAATTCACAAATTGATTGTTTATGTAAACGCATTAATAACAATGCCAACAATGTTACTTCCTGTTCTCATAATAACTTCGGGTTCTCTCGTCCCTCCTGTAAAGTATCTCTAAAGCCGGATAAACTTACCTGTTGGATTAACTCTCAACTGACAGTTTGTCAAACATTCTCAGAATGAGAAATAAATCGCCGGCAATCGTGTTTTGCTAATTAACTACTGTGAACTCTAAAGTTAAAATTGCAATAAACTGCTCTAAAGTCTTGGGAATCGCGCGGTGGTGCAAAATATAATACGAATAATATCTCTCGCTAACGACCTTTTCTAATATGGAATCAGAAAATAAATAATGGCAATTTATTTTAGACTTTTAACAAAAATAATATGTAGAATGCGATATATATGTAAAATAACGAAATTAAAAACTTTAAAATTGAATAGAAAAATTATGCACTTTAGAAGTAATTCATATATTACGCGACAGTGCTTAATTTAACGTGAATCTCGGGTATGTATACATATAATTAACATAGAATAATTTAAGTTTATGATATCGTGACAGAGAAACTTAGAAATGAAGTACCGCACGGGATTACACGATGAAGGGGGACAAAACTTTCGCGAGCTCTGTTAACAAATGACGAAAGGATTTGTGATGCTGTATCTACTATATATTTACTTATCTTGTTGAGTTAGTCAAGAGTTGGCAAATTACTCTTTAAACTAACTTATTTATGTTACATTAATTATGCACGAAATTTATCTTTTGTTGAAAGAGAGAAGACAAAACGTCAATTGTGAGCGTGCTTATTTCCCTCGGCGTTTCGTCACGAGAGAATAATCGCGGACTTTATAAAATACAGAAAAGCAAATATCTCACCTAGTATTCATCCAACAATAAATTATAGGGTTGTACATGCTGTTGGACATTGCCAACCAGTATATACCCAAAAAAACTTCCTGAATGTACGGTTTGTTCGTAATCTCCGGTACGTAAGACACAACTATGAAGTACACGTGAAACGGAAGCCAGCAAACTGCAAATATTATCACTACAACCATCATCATTTTCACAACCTGAAAAATATAAAAGAAATTTTACGTTAGCGGAATAGTAATTAAGTTTTGTTTATTTACGATTAATTATGCAAACGATATATCGCGTATATAAATGAAATAAATGCATAATATCTTATAAGAGATATATATAAAATAATTTAATGCAGTTAAATTTCCGATAATTTTAATGAAAACACCTGTTAGATTCTGCTCTTGCGTGTATCGCAAATGAAAATTCCGTGAATAACAATGGGATACATGTAGTTTCTATATTATGTATTTCTATATTATATATTTCTATATTATATATGTATTTATAAACATTTTACGAGACGCGTTCAGAAATGTAATGCGAATGTAAAATACGCGAAAAATTAATCACAACTGCGAAAACGGCTAGCAAGAGTAGAACGATGACGAAATCTGAATTAATCACCTTATAACTTTTAATTAAAGCAACGCGTATAACGCTTATTAATTATAATATTAGTTCGCTTTTGTATCTAATTGATGAGAAATTTCATTTTTCGTTGAAATTATCGACTTACTTAATTTTTGCAGGTATATATAGTTCTTGAAATCAATTGAGGACAGCTTGTTAAAGACGACTACTTGAGAAATAACTTAAATTGAATTGCTCGAGATAGTTACAAAAGCTGTGCGCTTCATTATCCTTTTTATTAATTGAAAAGTAGATTTATGCTTCTCTCGCGTATGCAATCCACGCAAAATATACACATGTATATTATACATATATTTACAAATACTTATACATCCAGCGAGCAATTCGATTATGATTTACATCAGTAAATCGTTTATTCATATTCGAGAGCACAGTTTAGGGATGACTTGCAGAGAGATATTGAAGGAAATACGCGAGGCACTGTATTTATATCCGACCTTCGGCGCGAGTATTAGTAAAGTTTTAAGATACACTCAACATTTTTGTTACTTCCATCGTACGTTCTATAAAGAACAGATAAGAATTTGAATTGTTCTTTTCTGGTAGAAAATCCAAGATAATCGCACATTTTGTTTACGGCAAAACAATGAATTTTATAAGTAAGCTTTAAAAACCTTACTTGTATAATTTATCTCTTTTTTACTTTTCTTATTCCATTATATGTTTCTGTTCATGTATTGTATTTTTAAATCTGTATCCGCTGGTGAAGCTAAGTGAATATTTATATTTCACTTTAAACACTCAAAAGTCGCGAGAAAATATATAAAGTGCAATTTTATATATTTGCACGTGAAACGTCGCGTTTATCGCGGGAAAATCGTTAAAGCAAAAAAAAACTTGGAAATAGAATAAAATAATGGCAAATATATATATATATAATCGTTTGCGTTTGATTATTTTTCAGGAAGAAAAGACTTGCAGTCATGGAGAAAAATAGGAAGAGAAATTAGCGAGCAGCTCTCTCAATTCTATTGCTACCGATTCTTTCGTCGAAGGAATAAAAAGAATTGGTCTTCACATCCATTGATCTAAAAATAAGAAGAACCGCAACGATCTCATACAATTCACCTCACAACTGCGCGCGTCCTTTGGCCATTTCTTACCCGGAAAAAAAAGAATAGCGCCGCTGTGTTAGGTAAGTGCATACGAGTATAATTAAGGTCAAGGAAAGCAGATCTCTTTCTCTCGCTCGCACGCATTTACGTTGCAATGACCGATCACATTAATCCAAAATCTCTTTTCTTGCTCGCTATATTGGAATTAACTTATTTGATCCGATTAATTAATTAATTTCTCTACATTATATTTTTCGCGCGTAGTAATGCAACGCATTTATTTTTCAAATCGTATCCTTGCAAACAATTTTGCAAAGAGAGTGAGGGAAATACCGCACTGCTTCTACAACGCAGCTGAAAAGAATATAACAAAGTCGACAAATTAAATGAAGCGTTATTCAATGCGATTTGTCACCGAAGTATTGGATTTTCTCAATATCCGTCGTGTATCGGAAATTGTCGAATCACCTTTTTTACTTTCTTAGAACAGATTTGGTTCTATGTATACAGACGCTATTGTGTTTAAACATTGCGCTGCATACAAAGGAGAACATTCATTGAATTGAAGTTTTATTATCTCTTCGTTGTTGCGGCGAATGTGTACAGAATTAAATCAACCGCTTGCGTAGATACGCGCAACAAAAGCAAATGTCTGAGAACATTAAACCGTTTGGTTTACTTATTATTTACATTTTATATAATATATTCCAAATGACTTTCAAGATTCGCACCGCGGATTGACAAGCGTTTTAATTTTTCACGAGTACCTCGCGCTCCGCTTCCTATATACTGATATTAAAGAAATATGCGGCTTTCGCCTGTGCTCCATTCGTATGTAAATTAATTTCATGCGGAAGAGACGTGTATGTCGTTTGAACTTCTCTCTAAATCTCTCTGAGTAAAGTAATCTCCGTGTTTTAATCAAACATAATAAAGAGAGAATTTATAAAAACTATGCTTTTGCAAAATAGTATTTATATACGCATAGCTTTAATGTTTAATACATCAAAAAAAGTATAGTGTTTTACACGAGCGAACTGTAACTAAAAATAAGAGAATAACGGGGAAGTAAAGTAACTAAAGTTTAAATGGACAGCTGAGTCATAGCTCATTCATTTTCTACTTCACTGAGTTTTACAACTACCTTTATCATCATTATCGTTTGACGCCTTTGAGTGTGCTGTTGAAAAAAAGAAGGCCAGAACAGTAATTAATTACCGGTTAGGTTTACTTCCATGCAGTTCTATAGCGTCGCAATGTAGATCTAGAACAAGTCAGCTTGACAACGTAACTCTCGATAGTGATCATTTTTTTTTTCGAAGTTATATTACTTTCCGAAGAGAATAAAGAGATTTAATTAGGGGTTAATTCAAGTTATTTAATTTGAATTTTGCGATTCTCAAGTCTCGTAAATTAAAAAAAACTATACGTGTCTGCAATTGTTACAACTACATACGTAAAATTATTGGCGCGATAAACGTCACTAGAGTTATGAATGCACTTTTCTTCAGTTCTGAAAAATGCAGTCAGTCGTGTTGTACGCGCATCGACCGCTTTGTTGCGAATTCATTATGCTTCCATTACGACACGACCATTTTTATATGCCCGATAATCACGTTCCATTTATTCTTTTCCCGCGCCGCGATCGCTTTACCCGATTAGACAGTATTTCTGCATTAATTACATTGATTTTGCATATAGATGTATACAATATTATTGAGCGAGAGTTAAAGAACACGTTGTGTTACATTTGTGTCGCTGCATCGATATGCAGACACGCCGAGAACTTTTGCACATTTCTAATATCACGAACAAAAACACTTTGTCTCGCAGTTCGCGACATTCCGCAAAAAAAACAATAAAAAAATAAATTGAAACGATAATAGTCTGAGGAGATGACAATATCCAATTCCGTTTTTAAAATGTGTAATGGTTTAAATACAAGTCATACGATAAACATTTTGCTGGCAGTCGATTTCCGTTTCTATCGCGAACGCGTTAAAGTGCGCTGTTATTTTTCTTTAAAACAAAAAAAGGGAATATTCCTCGAGAGGGGTTTCTCTTGCTTTTTTTTATTTCACCGCGACCGAAATTAACTAAACGCTCCCCTACGCTCGTATTACCGTCCACGGAGAATAAATGAAACTTTTCTTCCGTGAACTTTATATCAAACGAGAGTAGTAGAGAATTTCAAGTCAAAGCCCTGAAAATAAAGAGAGACTCTCTCGAAGACGCTGCAGATCCGGGACTCTAATTACGAGTTATAGCCGACGAGAAGCTTTACCGCGTTTAAATCGTCTCTGTAGTACGTACGTGAGATATAGACCGATCGCCGTCTCGCTGCATGTATGTACGTGTACACATATAGTCCTGTTACACATCTTTACAAATTGCGCTTAACTCTAATTGGAAAGACGTCTTTTAGCGTTACCGAAAGACGTTACCGTGTGATGTCGGCGTCGCAATCATATCCATTCATCTTGTCTCGTACACGCAATGAGCGAACACGAAAGGAAGAAGAAAAATCACTGAACAATGTTTCGCGCGTCTTTCTTTAGTATCGATTTTCCGTTGGGAAAAAAATCGCGCCCTATTTCTATCCCTACTTTCAGCCGTACGTACATATGTAGGACCTGCGAAAGGACCAAAACTGTGGCGTGTCCATTCATCATTCAATGGCGGGTAAAATAAAAAACGATCACGTTAAATCGTTAAGATAAGAAAAGACAAAGACAAATTTCGGGAAAAAAAAATTCGGCGCGATTCTCGCCGCCCTCGTGGATATTATTAGAAAGGATCACTGTTATTCATAAGGGTGAAAGAAAGATGTAAGAAGAAAGAGGCGAAGACCCCGCGGCTGCTAAAGTAATGCCGATAAGCCGAGTTTACGAGAGTTGGGTAAAGCCAATATCATCAAGCCGCGGGATATTATCGTTTCATAGGAATCTTAATGCTGCTCGAGCGCGCGCACGTTTCCTTGTATATCTGGTTTTGATGAATATTGCGCGATTATTAAAACCTTCCCGCATTATTCAGTCTTATGAGTTTACGTCATTTATTTAGACGCGTCGCGCACAATCTCCCTGAATGAACGGATACTATTTATTTCTCCGAAAGAGTTACGAGTCATTGGCGGCGATCCGAACAAAATGAAGAGATCGAAGATATCGAAGATGAGATACGAACAAACGATGATATATACTGCGATCGTCAAATATGTTGCGCAGTTGTTAACTCTTTGTCGCGTTGCGCGAATAACACATAATATTATGTTGTTTTTTTCAATAACTAAGATGCGTCGCGTTATTATCGTCTTATTTCTCACGGATATAACAAAGATGCAATAGGTAGTTAAAACGTGAACAAAAATTGCATGAAATTCGATCTATACAAGTAATTGAGGTGGTTCATCCCACAACATTCTATACAAACCTCCATTAGATGTTCATTAGACGTCACATAGAGTTATCGACGTCCAGTAGACGTCTAATGGACGTTATGTCTGTGCGGGATGTATCAGCTTTGATCGAGTTAAGGGAATAACGCAGGGCGTATATAAGATAATTTAGCTTCGTCATATCGCGTAAATATGGACTAAATATTACGGATATGATACACCATTTTTAATTACATAAAAGCACCTGTGACGATGTACCGATAGACGGTGCATGAACTTTTCTTCCAATTTATATTGCAGTTAATTAACATTTTTGTATATTTATGAATATTTAAGCGACAGAATCATTTACTTAACTTTTAATAAACCTATCCGCCGCGAAGAAGAATGAGAGAAAAAATTGTCTTTCACTTCGTAAATACACCTTCTCGCTTTTTCGATCTCTCGTTGATCGCCAGTCAATTGTCGAGAACGAAAGCAATTTCAGCGACCGACTCAGTGCGCGCGGGGATATTAATTCGTTTTTATACGCGATACATACCCTTCGTTTGCTCCGTATGTTCTCGAGCTGTCTGGCTGTAGCTTCCCCGATACTTTGCGAGCCCCACAATTCCAGGCCGACTCGGGCATATGTGAACGTCATAGATCCAATCGGCAAAAAGTACGTCAATATCATAAAGATAACGTTGTACCTGAAAATCAATTAAACTCGCGTGTGTGCCGTATTCACGAAAACGAAGCTCGAATTGATGTGAAAATTTCTCTTCTATGAAATTTCTCGAAGAAATTTACGCTACAATTTTCTCTCTAATCACGGACGCTTCGAGAAAATTGAAATAGATTTCTCCTTGAACCGATTGTTCAAGCTGAGATCTCATTAGCAAGTTGACATCGAGAGAATTAAAGCGTTTCAATGCGATTTATAAGAGAGCGTATAAATTACAAAGAAGGTTCTTGTGTTTTTCTGTTTAATTTCTATTTTTTTTTCTTCAACAAAACATAAGAAAAATTGTAGTTTTAGGGAAACCTTTACTTTTAATCTACATCGAACAAAACTTACATAGAGACATTTAAGTGAGCGATACAATGTACACAAAAATTATCGAAACAGAATTTCCTATGCACAGCGCGCGTGCAAGTTGTAAATTTTAAAAAATTATTTAAGCAATATTTTAAGAGATGAGAGATTATATTTATTTTTTGGTCAATCCCGTTTCACTTCTCGTATACGTTGAAAGGCTAAGAGGTGCGGTGAAAAATGAAATTAAATTACTGTACAAAATTCTCGTTTTTTAACGTTAAGAGAATGCGGTCGAGCGCGGCATCGCAATTTTTCCTTGATATCTTCAATAAAACTTGGCTAACACTATCTGCATGCATTAATTATGGTAATCAAGACAATCCAAAAGCGTTGTTAACAGCTGTTAATTCTCTAATTGAGCAATTCGATCATCACGACGAATAGTGTCTATTCTCACAGGATGATTAACAAACGGTAATGAGAATTTAATGAACGTGTGTTCGCGCGTCTGCTTCGCAATCAAATTGCACGAAGTATTACAAAACTACGGCAATCGAAATTTTTTTAACTTAGCGCGCGCGTTTTGCTTTGCGTAAAAATCCAGTGTTGATCCAAAACGAACAAAAACTGTGCGGGAATTTCGGACTGCGTGTAATCCCGATTTAAAATGACTTGACGAGGTTTTAAGCTGTAAAAGCGATTGTCAGCGGTTAATGACGACGCAATGCTTCGAAAGCGGAATTTTCGGGTAACGATCGACGTAAACGCCTCTCTCTATGATAATACCGAGCATTTATATGAATTCGTTTCAACTGTGCTTTAACATGCTTTACAATGAAAATTAGACCGAGCTCGAGAATTTTCGCTTGAAAATACATTTTGAGAGTTTTAGGGAAATATCGAGAGAATTGTGTAAGCCAATCTCATATCTACATGCAGATTAGTTTAAACTTAAATGTAAGCCTGATTGTGAAAGTGAAGCTGCGTACATGTAAGAAACTGAATAACGTGCGTCTTGAGTGGTATAAATTTTTTAATATACATTAATGACAATAATTTGTCAAATAATTATTACACAGATATTTAAACATAATTCTTTGATTTTAAAAGTTAGCTTATAATGAAACGTCGCGTATATATA
>QVOB01008094.1:0-23426 GCA_014839585.1 Pseudomyrmex concolor | reverse complement strand
TTATTTAATTTTTTATTTTTTTATTTTTTCTTATTCAATTCAAAAACTTTGATTTTATATATTTTACGTCACATATAAGTAATGGTGTTTTGTAAATATATACATGTGTTACAATCGAACTCCAAGAATTGAAACTATTAACTTCTCTTTCTGCTATGATACTTAAATGCAGGAAGGATGCAACGGGCGCGCAACTAATCGTCTCGAATTATTGTGTCTTGCGTTACGGTCGCCTAAACCTTCAATTGGTTTCTGTCAATCGCATGCGATTCTTTTTCCGGTCGTGCCGGTTCTATTCCGTGCCAATGAATTTGGCCGTTTAGATCGAGATACAAGCGACATTGATATTTTTACTTTGCCGCTGCGTATCAAACGAACGTACTTGAAAAAGAGAGAACGTGCGTTTCTCGCGGGAGAATTTAATACGAATCGTCGCGTGAAACGTGTGTACGTCGGACGGGAATTATCTTCACAATTCGCACGTGACGCAGTTCCCGGATCCTCGCCGTTTATATTCTTCGTTGGCAACGCGGTATTGCGAGCGATACACATCCTCCGACGACACTTGAATGCTGTAAATTAAAAAGCATCTGCGTGCCAAATCTGCAGAACGCATCTGGAAACCTCGATCCTTGTTTTAGACGAAATCCCGCCCTTCTTAGGAAGTAAATCTTGCAGAAGTGAATTTTTTGCGACACTTCTTCGGATCACTTTGTTCAATTTTTTAAATTTTCATTCTCAGATCTCTTTCATTCACCTATATAGAGCGTTCATTGTGTGTTTCATCGTTTTCATTAAAAGATATATCTCTTCCTTTTTAATAAAATATAAAACACACACTCTTCATTTGCTGCAGTAAGCAATAAAACCGTTCGACTTGTCCGTTTGTGATTCTTTATAGAAAAGCAATTCCGTGTTTTTTTTTTTTTTTTTGCACTCGCCCCCCTCCGGTCTTTTGCTCATGTAAGACGTCTGAAACGCTTTCTATCGAGTAGACGCAAGTATGGTGTCACGTTTCGCAGCGCTAGACGCGTCTACTCACGTTCCTCACCCTAAATTTTACTGCCGCGCGAGATCCAATCCGATAGCGAAGCGTGTGAAAGATCTAATCCGAAAAATAGTGCGCTATACGATAAGCTCCTCATATATATATATATATATATATATATATACGTATACCCTTATATTCGTACTCACTTGCGTCACGCTTTCCCGTTTCTGATACTTTTATAGGTGCTCCTGTCATCGCTTCGCTAGAAATACATTCGGACGGGGAAAACGTGAATGTGCGAATGTAAAGAAAATCGAGAAACTCATCGTGATATTTCACGCGTTCTTTTTCTCTCTCTCTCTCTCTCTCTCTCTCTCTTTCTCTTTCTTTCTCTATATTTATTTCAAGATAACTTCAATCTTTCTCCCGCTTTTCGCGATTGTTATTATCATTTGAAACGTAAAGTAGCGTAATTCCACGTGTCGAGTTTGATAAACCTCTCTCCTCGATTCTCTCGTCTCGCCGACACGCGCGAGAAGGAAAGCCTTCTCGGAAGGGCCGCTGTCGAGAAGATGTCGAGAGATGAGAAATGGCGAAGTCGAAGATGGAATATTTTGTTGGCGAACGAGATCTGTCGAAGGACATAAGTCCTTCGTAACGTCGCGCGCAAAGGGGGTTTCATTACGACTCAGGCGCGGCAAAAGGAGAGTCTTTTTGAGGCGAAGAAGGAAGAGAAGATCTCATCGAAAACCTAATATGATGGTAATCAGGGAGTGAGTCTGCTTTCGGTTCTTCGGGAGTTACTAGTTTCATTCGCCGCGCCCGAAGCAGAAGATCCGATCCAGCAACCATCACCATCTCAACTCCTCTTTCTGTCTGCCAGTTGCCAGGCATTGAAAATTTATTGAACTCTCCCTCTCCGTCGCTTTCTCTCACTTTTCGTCGCTCTCTTTCACTCTCTCTCGACTTGATCGGAGACAGGCTTTTCGATATCTTAATAATCCGCCTATTCGACTGTCATCGCGGGGGTGGGCATGATTTCGCGAGTCTATAGTACGAACGACGTACGAAGAATAGACGTCGTACTTGTCAGCGCGCCGTACGATGGAACCTTCATGAGCTAAGCTCCACTCGAGGGACTTTTATGCTGTCGTTATGTTCGACATCCCGCGCGTAATGCTAAATTGCCGCCGTCGCACTGGCGGCTTTCGAATGCTTCAGATGTAATGGAACATGTGTATGTACGGCAAAAATTTTTTCACTAAAACGACTAAATCGGAGGCAAATAAAAACTACGATTTTTATTTATAAAAAAAAAAAAAAAAAAAAAAAAAAAAAAACACACATTGTTACATCTTTCTCAACAAAATACCCAAAACAAATATGTACAAAAATTAATGATTCTCAAAATGTTGGATTTAATTGCTGAAGTTTTTGTTTTCAATCTATTGTTCATTTTTTATTTTTTGTTATCTCTCTGTTCTATTTTCACATAAAAATACGCAGTGTATGTCGCCTTCCAATAATTTGAGGGAAGAGAGGAAAGATCAACTGGGAAATTGCAATAAAATTGACGCGAAGAGGCGTATATCGGAATTTTTATTATCATTTGATAAGAGAAAACCACTTTTATCGAGAGGCTTATACTCGTGATATATCAAGAGGCGTGATGGTTCGACGAAGTCTCGCGCGCCCACACGAGACAGACACCGGTGTGCTTTGTGCCTTCTGTGGCAAGCACCACTACGTATAAAATCCCTCTATACTTCTGGACGAAATTGTAAAATTACATGTAAAGGCCCGTCAGTAGCAAATAGATAAAACAATAAAGTCGCCCAGAGTATAACAAAAATTAATAACATGTGCTTGTCTGCCAAATATGTTAACAGTTACCAAATATTTGACCACAAAACACGTACTGTACAGAATACGCGTCTTCCTACGTTTCCTTGTTTTTCCATGAATACATAAAACACAGAAAATCTCTCTCTTCATCTTACTAGCGGTAATATTACCATTCCTCCCGCGTGGTATCTCGATTCTTATATCTATCTGGCACAACGGCGACTTACAAGGCTTCCCGAGTGTAGCCGCGAATATTCCGCTCGGAATCGAACGATTGTGTTCACCGAACGAAAATAATATCTAGGAACAACGCGCGCGCGCTTGCCACGAATAAAAAAAACTAATAAATAAATAAAAAAAAAACGACCGACGTCTTCAACGTCATCGTAACGAGTTTTGCGAAAACTGAACACTCGCGAAAGTGCATCCGATAAGCGCGTTCGCTCGAGAAGAACGTCGACATTGATGTCTCCTCGAGGTTTCTTTTCTCGACGACAACGATTTCTCTGCGAAAAATAATCCGTATTTCTTTCGACGTACGCGTTTTCCTCAGAAATATCTGGTATTATTCGCGTACGTGTGTCGCGCGCATATATATATATACATATATATATATATATATATGCATACATACATATCCTCGCCTCGTATTTCGAATTCGCACTCGCTTCGCGCCGGAGCAACGACTATCGTACGTCTCTTCTCTTCAGAAGAGAAGAAAGAGAAAGAGAGAGAGAGAAAAAGATCCTTTATCTATCTTCTTATGTTAAATTCATGACTCGGCGGCTGCCGTCGTTGTCGTCGTTGTCGCTCCCGCTGGAATTCTCGCGCGGAATGCGTGTCGCGCGTACACGACACTAGTCGCCGGGCAATACGCGCAGAATGCACTTCGTTCGCTGTTCGTTCACGAACGAATCGTCGGGGCGTGCGGAAAATACACTTCGTTCCTCCCCCTGCTTGTTCCGCGTTAAACGCAAAATGATGAATATTTTCCGTGACGATCGCGCGACGCTTTATAAACCAGCTTATGTCGATGCGTCACTTTTTCTTTCTACGCTCGCACGCACAGCAGCTGGTCCGACGAGTTTTTAATTTCGTCGAATTAATTCAGGTGTAATCAAATTTGCGATTCATTCTCGCGCGAGGAAAAAATATTGCGCGATACATCGATTATCTCGCGCGCAACAGCATAGGAAAAAAAAATTGAAAACTGCACCGGAAGTAGTTTTTATCGAATGCGAAGTAATATCAGGTGTATTGCATTTAATTGCATTACTCGACTATCTATTACATCTAACAAGTACTAATGATCTCTCATTATTCTTCATCATTATAAAATTCCTGATACAAAGTCAGGTGAGATAATTAAGACTGGATAAATGAACCAACGAAAATTGTGTTTAACAACGAGAAGCTTTCTCTCACAACTGCGAAATTATTGCAAAGTAATAAAAAATAGTTTTTTAACCACTTTTTTTCACACTTGTAGAGCAACCCATTTTCACTCAAATGTCCCGTTATTTTACCGGAGAATTTATATTTAGAAAAGCTTCGCGATTTTCTTGTACGATTTTCCGAACATATTTTCGTTTACGAGATGTTTTCGCATGACGCGCGCGCGGCAAATGTCAAAAACGTCTTCTCTCGGGCTCTTTCACGGTAGATTTTTCCACCTCGGCTGCATGTTATCGCGCGAGTATTTCACCGAAAATATACCGCCGATAGCGCGAAAGGTGCACTGCGCGTAATCACGTTTCTGGAATTTCCGTGGTTAATACAGATTCCACGGTCTTTCGTTGACGTCGTAATGCAAAGGGTGCATCTGCATAACGCGGGAAATACAATGTGCAATACCAGCGTCAGGACGAGCGTAATCCTGGAGCGGGGGCGCCCCGGTAATGAAATCGCGCATTGCGCCGCGCGTAATGACGGCCCCGAGGCATCGCGACGCTTACCGTTCGCGATAACGACGTAGAAAAGACGAAACGAACGCTTCGTACTTCTGTTGCGATGCAGAAAGAAAGAAAGAACAAAAAAACAAAAAGACCAAGACGTCATTGTGTGTCACACAAGCCGCAATCTCGATAAATGAGAAACTTTTTTTTTTCGATTCAATTTAATTATCGTCAGTTGAAAAGACACGTATAACGAACTGTACATACGTTGAAATCGTTCAACAGATGAATGTACATGTGTTGTACACAAGTTCGCGAAAACAATAAAGGAGAAATAAATAAAAGTTTATAAAAGGAAAAAAAAGTCCGCGTAAAAGTTACGTCATCGTTTTGTAATTATTACTTTAATATTAATGAATTCCCGTCAAAGAACACGATCCAAACGCGATAAATAAAAGATAAATCGCATGATAACACAACTCGAGGTTTAATTAAACCTGTCTACATCCATTTCTCACACGCGGGAGAGCAAGTCGAGGGCGCGAAACGTGACAGATTAATATTCTGCAGGCAATGATTACTCGTTGCTAATTTGAGGCGGCGAGTATATAAGCCTCAGACTTTCTGATATACGTGTCACATCCGGGATGGCGTGCTTCCCGTTCTAAAACGCTTTCAGAAATCTGGCAAGTAGCCTCGCATTTGCATACAGTTGCGCGGCTATACAAATGTTTGCGTAAGAGTCTTAATCCGATTATCGCGAATGAAGTTACATAGGAGCGGGATTTACGAGATAGGAAAGCTGTATAAGCGTGTTTCTCGCAATTTTTACTACTGACCGCGCGACGCGGGAGCGGACTGCGAATTCGAGATGAAAAGCTTTTCTCCCCGTATTTACGGAATCGCGTCACGTACGCGGAATCTCCGGGAGAAAGGAGAAACCCCTCCACGGCGCGCCGTGTTAAGACAGATGTGTACCTATAAAACTGTCGTTGCACTTCCGTGTGATCTGACAAATGCCGGAACAAGAGAATTATCGGCGATACGTTCCGCGAGAAAAATGGAAATTGTTTGCTAAAAACAAAAACAAAAAAAAAAAAACAAACCAAAACAAAAAAATAAATAAAAAGCCAACAAGAGATTTCAACGGCGAAACGCAACTGTCGATCACATTCGGCCGAGTGGACGTAATTGTAGAATCATCGTGTTAAATTGAGAGAAACAGCTGCGATCAACGGATAACATTTTCGTCCGCGCACATTGGTCACAAAAACATTAAATTGTATACATGGGGTTGATGTGTGTCATCCACTCATTACATTGTTTTATGTCAACTCGCTCAATTTGCAATTCTATAATTGCAAATTGAGCAAGAATTGCAATTATACATTTGTTCTACAAGAGAAATTTATAATGCAAGGACGTTAAATATAAACGCAGATTGATTAAAGTGTGCACACGGAAAAAAAAGTTTTGTTATTCTAGCAAAATTAGTTATTACATGGCCAGGAAAAATTTGCCAAACTTATTTAATTGTTTTTCGTTTCGCCAAAAAAACATTTTATTAATGAAACAAAAATTCATTAGACTCAACAAATTTTTCTTGCCATATAACAGCAAAAAACTTTTTTCTCGTTGCACGGATTCATAAAGAAAAAACTCGTAGAATTGTAACGAATAAATTTAACGATAATAAAACTTCTATCGTCGCATTTTTTCCGCGAAAAATCCGCGATGCGCCTTGCGGAATCTCTAAACTCAATAATCGCGAGGTTTTTCTCCCGCACGTAAAGTCGTAAGTATTCCTCGCGTGCATTTTCCGCGTCCTCAGTCATCGCGTTATCTGAAACGTCGTCCAACAACGGCATAAATTTGCCGGTATGTTTTCGGCTCGCTGCGCAATTTACTTGAGGCTCTCTCTGTTTGTGTGCGCCGCCGCCGCCGCCGCCGTCGCTGATTTCTAACTCCAAAACTGCAGCGAAACGACAGACTTTGCTACGCCGGTCACGCCGATCGCCGGAGTTTCTCATTACGATTCCGTAAGCGTCAGCAATTGCAGTAAGTTGTAGCCGGCCGGGCATATATCGCGTTACTTTATTGCTGTTTGGCCAGTGGCAGCCGCGCGCGTTGCCACTATTTCCAAATTTTCGCAACGCGCCCTCATCACGTCACTAACGTTACTGCAACTTACGATCACAACATAGCACTTCCGTGCCCGGTTTTACGATCTTTAGTTGGAGTTCAACCACCGGATATGTTTCCCGTTTGTGTCCGCGCGATAACGTACGTTCATGCTTGAATCGACTGCGTACGCGTCTTTTTGTACATACGCGAGTGGAAAGCGGTTTTTATCTTATGTCATTAAAAATATATGAATAATAAAAGAATCATAAACGAACGAGGTAATAATTCGTATACGCAGATCGTTTTGTAAGAAAAAGATCTTTTGTCTTCTTTATCTTTTTAACATCAGATTTTACTGAATTTTTCACGCGAAGCTCTTCTTCCGGCAATTTTCCGGCGCGGAGCCGAGACATTCGAGAAATTCGTGACAATCAAGGGGTATTAGTACGTGTCGCCATTTTTACTGTCTATTCGTTAATATGACAAATAGGGCCCGGGTATTCGTCTTCTAAACCAGCTCCACCGCCGGCTGCGTCGGAGACAAATGAGGCAGCAGCGGCACAGCTCGCTCTTTCGGCTCTCCTTCATCTCGCTTCTCTCGCCTCGTCACTTCTTCTCCACCGACGAACTGCTAAACGAGTCATTAGTGGCGATTTTTTACAACGAGAGACCGTCATTTTACACGCGCTCGCAGCGACATCCGAGCTTTTGAATTAATACACGCGTATAACTCAAGGAGATTTCCTAATGTACATCAACAGCCGCGGAAGAGTGACGCGTCGCCTCACACGTTTGCGTTGTGTATTTCGCCATTTCGCGCTCAAACATTTAAATGATATATTTCCGTACGGTACTGCACGTACCGCAGCACACGCACATTTTTTACAAATTGTGTCGCTTTCAAAGGCAGTGTGTGTTTCTGCGTTTGACGGGTCGGTAGTTTACAGGTTTCCTCCCCCTGAATCTTGGCAAGAATATTCCAGTAATTCGAAAACTTCAATTTTCTGAAACATCGCTGTTAGAAATTCCATAAATAACTTTATATATAGTGTATATATACGCGCGTACACGTCTCCGTTTCCAATAATTTAACTGAGAAAAGCAGCGCGGAAATTGTAAGGAAGCTACGATTGATTACCGATCGGTGGGAGGCAGCGCGTGCTCGCGCGCTGTTCTGCAAACATGAAATTCTTGAGTGTAATAAAATTGAAAATAATATACACACACATATAGAGCAATAAATATAAGACGTTTGAAATATTTTCACTATTATCTTTAAATATCGATTTCCAAATAAATATTCAATTTGCGTTTTAATTCGCTTTTTTGCAAAAAAAAAAGGAAGAGAAAAATATACGTGAATTGAATGTATTTTTTGGGAAAAGAATATATATTGCAAAATATTTTTTATGCAAAACAAAAAAAGAAACATAAAACAGATTCCGTGTGCAATTCATGCGTTATAGAAAACACGCCGCAAATATTTCCTCGTCGCAGCGTCACAAGTAAATGATGACACATTATACGTAATATTATTTTAATGAAATTTATGGCTCCCACCACGGAGCTTTTCGGAATGGGTCACATTGATTGTTAAATTTCTCGCTATGCGCGCCCGAAAGGAATATACGTACATCCCATTCGAGCGAGAAAGACAGATGTATCGTGGCGGAGCAGGAATTTCACGGAATTGCTTACCGCCTCTCTTTTACACAGTATCTACAATCCTTGCTCCTGTAGCAAACTCGAATTATATCCTGAATTCTGCAGACGTTCTTACAGACATTCGTACGGGGAGAAACGGTGCCGTGTTTCTAAAGCAAACTTGGCACAAATTCGCTCCAAGTGGATTTTATAGACCGTGTATACGGTAATTCATAAAAGTTATTCACAATTGCGCGGTGACGTAATAAAAGCGATGCAGAACGGACACAATAACCTGCGCAGAGCAAATTTCTGCAACAAGGGAATGTCTCAAATGAAATTTGTACTCATTCGCAATGAATAAATACACTCAGATCAAGACGTATGAAATCTAATAAACATATTGTGCTTCTTTCTTTTTGTAAATTAAATGTTAAAAACAAAAATTTTTGTAACGCATAACAAAGTTTTACATTTCTAATAATGTTAATATTTATTTTCTACTCGGCATTATAAACACATTTTATATGTTAATGTTCATACTTCTGAGTTTTATTTCTAAGCTTTAGAAGTTTCTTAGGCGCTATACAAGACTATATAGCATTTATTATTCCCATAGAATAAATTGCAAGAAGCAAGAGCTTTTTTACAGCATAAGTTTTTTACGATATAAAGAAGAAACATTTTGTATTTGTTTTTTTTTTTTTTTTTTATAGATATATGAAGTTTTATAGTAAACGTGTAAAGTTTTTATTAGTATAATTCATTTGTCTTTGACACATATCATAAATAATACTTGATAAATTAAGTTGTCGATGCGGCGTGTGTAACAGAAGTTACTTTATTGTTTCGCCGTACCGCAACGTGAAAGTAGGTTATTATGTAGCTAGCGAGCACGCGCGCGTATAAGCTTATATTCTGAATATTTTTCTGAAAAGCGTTTTTAAATACTCGCACGCGCGCAAATCTCGCCCACGTATTTTATATACGAATCTGTAACACATCCATTCCATTAAAACCAGAGCGCGTCCATTAAGATATTTTAACATTTCGGTTCGATGCATATTAAGCCGGCGGCGAGTCCTCCCAGCAATTTCATCCTGCGCGCATTGCGAATCCTTTTTCACACGCGCGCGCGCAGAGTCGCGGAAGCGCATATAATTTGTTTCCGACCTTTCATGTACGCGCGAATGACATATACGGCGGGCGGGCAATGAAAATGCCCTTCGGGAACTGTATTGTTTCTGTACGATTCGTAATGATGCTTCCAAGCTTGCAGATGCCGCTCCTTGACTCTCTCTCTCTCTCTCTCTTTCTCTCTCACAGGCGCGCGGTCGACACGAAAAATTGAAAACAGCTGGTAAAACAAAAAAAAAGTTGTATTGTATATATAGCGTATGTTTGTCATTCTTTTCCCGCGCATCGTCTACAACACATGACGTATTAGCGACATCAAAAGTAGCGAAAAATATTTTCCGTCCTTTTTGCTCGAAGATTTGTTGAGAATGAAGCGCGATAATGATATTGCTGTATTTTTTGCGTGGATAAAAAAGAAAAAAAATTTATATGTTTAATCTCAAAGTGGTTTCGCCGCGTCTCCCGGTTACGCAGAAAATCGTTGTCATTTAGAAACTCCTCATCGCTACTAGCGTGCCATTATATTCGCCCTCCGCCGAATCAGAGTCATTGAACGAATTGCCGCGCCCGATTGCTCGACCTCGGCTCTGATCAGGACGCTTATTTGTCGGGTAATATATTATTTAGAGTGCCCACATCAATCAAGTCCGCTTGCAAGTTGCCCGGACTTCTCGTTGGGGTTATTGAAATGAAAAAGAAAGCGTGTGCGTGTTCTACACACACAGAAAACAATCCGATCTGTGATATATTCAGACCGAAGTTTGCGAAAACTCGCAATTCCGCTCAACCAGGTCGTCTCGGACGCTCGAAAATCGATTTGAGAATATTAAGAACGAAATCGGTACGTCATGTACATTTAGTTCCGCAAATTTATTAACCCGTATCCTCGTTTGTTCTCGTCTAACTTCTGCTTACGTGAATTGCGTCGATTACACGCAATCCGTAAATTTCATCTCACGATACATAATTGATGCAGGCGGTATGTAATTAATTAACAAACTACTGTGGTATTTGGCAATATTCGTCGGTAATTCCTTGCTCCGTTGTACAAGTGTGCATGCATGTAATCAGATACTGTGTTTCGTTCTTCCTACGATCTGTGCTCGCGAGCACTTTTTGAATTACCTAGCGGGAATGCGAAGTTTCGAAAGCTCTGTCGATCAAAAGAGAAAGAGAGAGAGAGAGAGAGAGAGAGAGAGAGAGAGAGAGAGAGAGAGAGAGAGAGAGCAGTAATGCGCAAAATCGGACGAAATATAATAACTTTCTTATAATAACGGGAATTAAATTAAATTCTGCATTAAATAACGCAAAGGCAAATTTACACCAGAACGTTATAAAATCGGGAAATACGTTTACGTTAACGTGAAAATAATTTCACAATAGAGGCGACAGTGTTTTCCTGCGTATATGAATAAATTATTACGTTCCGTAAAATTTACTAACAGACAGGCGTGGCGATCGAAATTAATTGAGCAGCGTTGATGAGTACATAAATTACGTTGATCTAAACGTCAGAAATAACTAAAGACGAGTCGATCAATCTCGAAAAAATTATCGCAAAGTAAGCAATATGTTTCTCTGTTGTTTTTAGATTAGTGGTAATTAAAAACGAAAGAAGGCAAACACACAATGAGCAATGAACAACAAACAATAATATAACAGATTTTCATTTTTCGTCTCTCTCTTGCGCGAATAGCGGTAAACTTTATCCGTGCTAAGAAAACGCGCAGAGAGAACAGCGACATTTTACTTTAATTGCAGACGCCGCGCAAATAAACTGTCACGAATCGAGCTGTAACTGTTGGCTCAAGTACAACACGTCGATAAACAAGCGCGTTTCCAAACGTACCTCTCGCAAATGAAGCCATTGACGCTCGACGGCGCTCGGAAGCACGAAAGAAAATCCCGTGTACCATCGTGGTTTTTATTCGTCGCTCGATCTCCTCTCTTCTCTCTCTTTCTCTCTAAAAACGCAATTTAATTTCACGACATAGATGAGAGCGACTCGATTAGTATTCCACGCATTCTTTGCAGTCCCGATCGTCACGGATGACTATCGTCTCACCCTCCGTGTTTCTCCTGCACGAGCAGCGGAAGTCGCAGTTTACCGCGGCGGGAAAAGTTAAGGGTCGTCGCGATTCTCGTTTTCCTGCGATCTTATTTCTTTATAGCCCGCCAATCGCAATTCTTCCGCGAGAATCCCAAGCACGTTGATCAACGATACTTCGGGGCTTCCGCTCGTTTGTTCTTTCGAGCCAGCTATCCGGGACGGGGGAGAGGAAAAGAAAGGAAGAAGAGTGGGAGAGAGAAAACGCTGAGTTATTGCGTCGGCCTTCCGTGGGCGGTCACCCCCGCGTAGAGCCTGCTTCGCAGCGGGCGAATTCTCCGTGAGACCCCCACGGGTGCTCTGGAAAGGACAAAGTGCTACAGCATCGTGGAGCCGCATTAATAGGCCACCGGCAAGTGACTTATGTAAAGTTCGAGCAAGTTGGCGGCAGCAATATGCAGTCTCGTCTCGCTCCGACATTTCTCTCTCTCTCTCTCTCCCTCTCTCTCTCTTACTCGCTTTGTCGACTTTGCCAAGAGAGAGAGAGAGAGAAAGAGAGAGCGATAGGCTGAATAATTCGAGAGAGAGAGAGAGAGAGAGTGGCACACGCGACCACGGCGCGTCCACAAAACTTTCGTCCAGTGATACTGTATCTCGTACACGAGGCTGGGGTCGGATTGCGCGCGAGCGGAAGATGAATTAAGCGCGCTCTCTCGCCCGCGGATTCGTGTTTCGCGGGGAGAGAATGCACGGTTATAAAGGTCGGGTCATATTTTAGTTCTCGCATTGTACTGACGGAATTGTAAAGGAAATAAATTATCGCGCCCCGGGGAATCACACCGCGCTGCCGCCCGCGACTGCCGTTTCCTCGCGTTTGTAACGCGCGCAGAATCCGTCAAGGTGAAAAGGAGAGAGGAAAGAGAGAGAGAGAGAGAGAGAAAGAGAATATATACGACGCTGAAGTACGACGGGATTACGCCCTCCTGACGCAAAGTTGCCGATGATCCTGGAAAACTATTCACGATTACAATGCGCGAGTGATTCGCGGTGAATTACCGAGTTATTCTTTACATAAAAGTTAAAAGAATTAAAATAGTTAAAGATTAGTGCATACGGCGTTTACACAAGCTTCGTATTTCACAGATTTGATAAACGTTAACGCACGTGAAAGTTTTTCAGACAGATTAAAAATATTCGTATTCGAATGTAATGTTAACTTCAATGCTGTTTTTCTCTTTCATTATGCACAATATTCGCAAGAATGAGGTAGGAAAAATTTTCCAAGAATTTTAATATTAAAAAACCCAACGGAAGTAAAATTAACTTAATTAAAATTAACTACTTTAGAATGTGAATTATATTCACAAGAGCTTTTGTTCTCTTTCTTCTCTCTTTGAAAATGTCCTGGGTTTTAACCCTCAAGAAAATCGAGGACCAGAATCTGAGGAAGTACACAATCCCGCGCTTTACGGAGAAAAAGAAGCACACAGAGTTGTGCGCTTTATAGTAGTTATGTGTGTGTGTGTGTCTGTGTGTGTGTATGTGTGGAACCGTTTTCGCGAGCGTCGATATCACCCCGAAACAAGAAAAAAAATCTCCCGCCGCCTTTGATCTTGCCTTTAATCCGCCAATATCAATTATCGCTTTGGCGTCGTCACGTCGCCAAGTTCGAAAAAACGAGTTAAAAGAATTTTCGGACACGCGGCGCCGCGGCCTGTGTTTCCATCCTCCCCCTTCCCTTCTTTTGCAATCCAGAGAGCAGAATTTCCAATTCCGCGCGTATTACTCCAGATTACCGGACCGGGCATTTTTTCGGGATTCCCGATAATTCTGCAGGACGCGACGGAAAGGGATTAATTCGAGTGGCGGAACCGTATGACGTGTTCGTCACATTTCGGGGGGTTATACGCGGCCGGAAAATGCGGCACCTGTGTGCCGCACAAAATTGGATAGATGCGGTCGGCGCGCAGCTTTTATAAATCGTAGATACTCACTCCCGCCGTTTATTGCGCGCGTAATACTTCGCGATAGAGAGAATCGATTCGCGAAACTAAAACAAAAAAAACAGAAAAAAAAATCAAAAAAGAGAAACGATTAAGAGCGCCGGACGAATCGTGACGATTCGTCGAAATTATTGCGTGAAATTTCTCTCTGATTCTATTGTTTAGCTTCTTTGTGCAATAAAGTTTCGACGTAAAGTTCGCCGTACATATATACAGGATAATATTTTCTCTCAACTTCGAAATTTGACTTGCTCGACGCAACTTTTGTGACCATGTTTTAAAATTTAAATTGCGCAATACACTGTACCGCCGATCTCGTTACACTGGCTTTTGCACGATCATTCCGAAAATATACGGGACAGATTGATGCATTGCATAACCGGTGCATATCGAACGTCCCTCTATATTTTATATTTCGCGCGCGCACGCGAAAACTGTTGCGCAATGTTCCGGCATCGGATAACGTCAGTATCGTAACGTGCCAATAGCAATTCTACAACTTCGGAAGAATTGTCGATTCGGAAATATGAAACGACAGGTAGAGAATTTTACCCCGCAGATATCGCGCAGGTTTACACTCTCGGAAGATTGATTCTTCTTTTATGAATCAAAGCGCCGCGTCAGTTTTCTCAAATATCAAATTTATAAGTGATACAATAATACTGTTAATACTATTTTTTGGTTTGTGAATTTTGAATTTGTATAAAATAAAAACAATAATAAAACAAAAAGAGGACATAATATTTGTGCGTGTGTACTTGGCGCCTGTTTTTAAATTTTTTATGGAATATTAAAAATTTAACGTAGTTGCGCCGATACAAAATATTTTTGTTGCAATACTACGTAGTACTACTATACTAAGTAGCGTTTCGAGCAAGAATAAGATTTGTCTATGCAAACATTATAATATCGCATATCGATATATATATCGCATTTCGATATATATATCGCATTTCGATATATATCGCATTTCGATATTACAGAATAACACTTCTTTTTTCCTACGTTGAAACCAGATTTCAGAAATTTTCACTTCAACGATCTTCGCAAATTTCTCACAATCTTGTCAGCGTGTCTTGCAAGTTTGCTATAATGACTTTCACGAACATTTCCCGTTAATGAAACCGCGCTTTAACGCCATTCGTGTCTTAATGGGGCAGGCTCTGCGCCGCCGTTTCGCTCGCGCGCAAACCGAGAATAATCTTCCTCCGGAGACGAAACCCAGGGCACACGTTCCTCTCTCTTGTCCCTTCTAAAAGTGTTGCCGACACGTCTAGCGGGCATCGTCACAAAATCTCCCCTCTTCTTCTTTCTTTCTCTCTCTCTCTCTCTCTCTCTCTCTGGCGTAGACATTTTGTCACCTATATTTAGTGCGAATTTCTCAGTCGTTTCTCGCTTCCCACGCTGAGATTTCGCTCGCGGCGATAAGCCGCGCGGATCTCTCTTTTTCATGACGCGCAATACACACAAACACAACATACCTGTCGCGCGTCGGAACGTATTGAAGTGGCGAACGGTTATGACAGAGAATTCAATACGATCCAAAGTCCTGTCCGCGTTTCCAGCCTCTATCTTCGCGGATGAGCTGCAACGAAAATATTAACAAAATACTCTCGGTCTCGCGCCGATCCGCGATATCGATCGCGCGCTCGACACATCGTGTGCGGTGCGGTGCGCTAAAATTGAGAACCTCGAAGGCGGAAAAGGGTGCATGGCTCGTTCAAAAATCAATATTTGACGGTTAACAGAATTTCACCAGGGCAACGTTGGTATTCTTTCAAATATTTAAAGATGCCTCGTGCCATCGGTTTATAAATAGTAGCATAAATTCATGCGTTTGCATTTCAAACGTATTTGTGGAGCTCTGCGTATAATTATGAATAATTGTGTTTCAAAAATATAATTAAATTAACGCGAAAATTTCGCGAGAATTGGTGTCGTTTTAATTTCTTTTTTAATTTACATTATATACTGATCACCGCCGTTTCGCGCGAACTCGAAAAGCGAGAAAACGCTAACCACTTCTCAAACAGCCGATATCGCGCCAATTCTCGTAATGTAACGTATGAACGTAGTGTTCGGCTCGCACCGAGAAGTTCCTGAATTTCCCGACAGAAGCTTTACATCAGGGTGGACGCGCAGCGTTTAATTTCTCGACCATGTCTTAATCGTTTCGCTTTCTTTCTCTCTCTACCTCTCGGCAGTTACTTTTGCGCGCGAATGCGGACGCGGAAAATTGGGACTTAAATTTCCGCGCGGGCGAGCGAGAAAGAGAGAAAAAGGTAGAGAAGTCGTGGGAGTTAATTAGCGCAGAAAGCGCAATGCCGTTTTTCTCTCCCACCTTTCCATCAAAGTACCGGCAGGAGTTCAGGCTGCGGAGTTTTTTCTTTCGCGCTGCGTACGATAATTTATAATTAATAAAGCTTGAGGCGCGCACACACTACCGGCGCGCGCTCCGCTCGCTCTCTCTTTCCGCCTCTTTCATTATTTCATCGCAGCAACTACCTTACATCGTGAAACGAAAGGATTTACCCCCATAAAACCAATCTACGTGGCGTTCGTATATCTGTTTTCAGCGATCTGGGGATCTGTATGCGCGCGCGTTTACCAAATAAAAATAAAACAAAAAAATTTAATTGCATAATAAAACTCTCGTTTGTTTGGATATTGCAAATTGGGTTTTTCTTTAAATTAATTGAGAGAAAGATATTTGTTCGAGTAATATTCATATAGTTTTATTAAATTATATATGGTTTATAATATTAATTCAGTTATTTTATCACATCACGCGAAATGCAACGTTAAACGGTTATGTACAACGTTATATGCAACTATAACTCTCTAAACTCTCTATCTTTCTCGCGCGCTGTCCGTTTATTAGATATATATATATATATATGTACATATAATATTATAATGTTTTCATCTATTCGCGTGCAAACAATATATAATGGAGCGTATAACAAGAGAGAGAGAGAGAGAGAGAGAGAGAGAGAACTGTGATGTAAAATACAGGCTAAACTTTTGAGATCAAAATAATACTATCCAAGCTCGCGACTAGATCGTCGATAAACTTTGACATTAATTCAATAGTAATAATGATTAGTACGTGTTATTTTATTTTAGCGCGGCACATCGAAAATGAATTTATATATGTTTCTCCGAGCTCTAGAGACGTGTACGTTTAATGGGTTAAAATATAATTCCCATACATAATAATAATACAATCCCTCTACAGCCCATATAGACGCATTGATCGAATGTATAGCTTATAAAATGATAATCCGATCCGACGACCGCCTGCGAATTTATATATCGAAAACAGAATTTATATTCGATAAAGAGATAGCTCGAGAGATCCGTCGAAAATGCGACGCGACTAATCGCGATTATCAGTGACAGATTGAATCTCTTTTCAACGGTGGTTCGACTGTGTTTTGCGAATTTTTGTTTCCGCGTATACCAATTTGTCATTACGCGCGAGCGACACCGTTAATAGCTTTTAATCGCGAACGTAATCGCTTAATCAGTGTTTATTTCCTTTGATTCGCGAACAGTCGGACCGTGACAGTAAACAAACGACGTTGAAACGGCTTTGAGTTTGGATTATATGGAATGATGCCGGATTAAAAAAGAGGCCGAATGATGTTTGCAGTAGCGCGTCGGCCACTCCCAGCACTTTTATTCCCGTGATAATTAAAAACTCTGCTTTTCCTCTCTCTTCGCTCTCCTCCCCTCCCCCGCGCGACGTAAAAAATCTCGGTTCTGTGTTAAATAAGCGACGGACACGAAGTGCAAAGCCGCAAAGATGGTTTTGCGTGAATAAGAAATGAATCATTTGCAACAGTTGCGAGCGAGAATTTCGAATTTAATGGCTGGTTAATGACTTTCTTTCGTTAATACATATATAAATGTTTCCGTAACTCAATATTTCGGTTTTACTAACATCTGTTTAATTAAAAATATTTATTTATACGCAAACTGTTTCAACAGAATATATACTTCGCAAATATAATATCGCGCGAATGGATATGTAATGCTTTTAATAAACAAAGACCAATTTTATTGTTTTCAAAGATTATACGATAACCGCAGTATAGCGAAATAAAAATAATAAAATGTCAATGAAATTCGATATCGCGGAGACTGTACACGTGGTATTGAAAAATTGTGAAAATAACTTAAACAATTTATGCGATAGGCATTATCTGCATGTTTGGTTAGTCTCGAGGGAAATTATATTTCTCTCCTATCGCAACGTGCTCGCAATATAATATATATGTATATGTTTAATATATCGATAGTAGGAATGGCATGAAATTCATATTTCGCAAGTTTCGTATTATTACAATTTAAAAAGCAAATTGTTACGAGATGGCTTTGGAATATCGAGTTTTTGTCACACAGGCAGTAATTTTTAACTATTTTAACAATTCAACGACGTAAAAAAAAAAAAAAAAATTACCATTTCCATTTTTCGTTTCAATTTCGCTTGAAACGCCGTCGCGCGCACGAAGACTGAAATTCGCAGTAATTAGGATCGCTTAAAACAAAACTCGATTACAAAATATCGAAGCCAATATCGTGTGTGCATGCGCATTCATCATAAAACAGAACGCATCAAAGATATATGAATACAAAATATTTCGTATTTATCGCGTCGGAATAAACATACGTACTTGTGAAATATTTCACATATTTGTCTCGTTGATAGCGATTGACAATATTGCACTTCTGATATAATAGCATCGACAGAACAATTGCGCGACGGATACTAATTTGAAGAAATCGCAATCGTCGATCGCGCGCGCTTCCTCTCTCGAAATCAAGTCAAATTATATAATACACACACACACACACACACACACACACACACACACACATATATATATATATATATATATATATAATACGCGACACAGACGCGGGTTTTACGATGAAATGCGATTCGCAAGGTAACAACGTGCTATCTGCGGATCTTCTACCGGCTTGGCGACCCTGCTCGCCGGATCGCGGATAATTCGAGCAGATCAAATCGGCTGCAATTTACTCATAGCCTTAAGCCGGTTTCCACATAAACGTGTCCGAAGCGCGGCCGACGTTAGAGAACAGCCGAATGCTACAAATGGATCAGCAATATAGAGAGAGTGATCTGTGCGAGAGTCGACGTTTCTCCTGCAATACGCGCAGATTGCGCTCCGCATATACCGCATTCAGACGTTTCTAATGCGACGTTCCCGGCCGGACATTTTGAACGTCCGATCCGTTCTGATCTGCTCTTAACTCGCGCGAGGAAAATCTTTTCTCTCCCTTCCTTCCCCTTCTCGCTCGCCGCAGAAAGAGCGCTTTCGGAAATTGAAATTTCACTAACATATAATGAACGCTTTTCGCGCGAAGTTCACATGCGAATAATACGATATAACGAAAGAGATTGTCTTTTTTATTCCTCCAAAGCTTTTTTTGATACATATTAGATTACATTTATTTTAGATTAATGTTCGATATAACGAAGTCTTGTCAGATGTCAATTTCTTACAGCTCTGTAATTCTCTACATTTCACGTTACACTGAAAATGTCCTTTCTCTCGACGAGATCACTAGAATCCTTTGCGAGGTTTGAATGATAACAAGTTTAACGATACATTTTAAGAGAGCGCATATCCCGAAGATGAATACAGTTCGCTCTTTGTAAACTTGAAACTGGAACTGAATTCATTATAATAACGTGTCGGGAATATGGCTAGGCGCTTTGAATGTAACTCGAGCCGCTTTGAAAGCTCTCTCTCTCTCTCTCTCTCTCTCTTTCTAGTGCGCTGATATACATGCAACTGGCTCGAGAATTATCCTATTCTGTGCGCCCGACTTGCCCTCGAATAAATCGTTTAGATAGCGCAGCAAGATGCTAATTAGATTGCGCAACTTTCGCGAGATTCTAACGAAACATCAATAACACACTTGCGCGACTCAATAATCTAAGTGCGCATGTACTGACGTTTCAAAAGCTTGCGAATTTTTTTGTTTTCTGTACATACACACTGACCGTGATGGTGGCAATTCGCTGAGAGAGAGAGAAAAAAAAAGAATCCGTTGTATCTATAACAAAACACGCGAACGCGTGCATTCCGAACGCAATGTTGCATGCCATTGTCTGTTCGCGTGTTTTGTTGTAACGTTTGCGCGCTAAAAGCAGTTGCAATAAATTCCGGCGGCGTTGGATATCCGCGGTGGAATTTATAGCGATGTAAAAAGCAGATATCCGATTTTTGCAAAATTGGACCGTGCGCGGCACACGGGCGCGATAGTGAGTTACACGCTAGAAGACCGCACGCACGGCGCGCACAGAAACTGCACAAATAACACGCCCGTGAGAGAAAGATAGGAAGAGAAAGAGAGAGAGAGAGAGAGAGAAAGAGAGAGAGCGTGAGAGTCTAATTAGTGCGTCGTAATACGAATGCTTATCTAGCTGTTTTAATTAATGATACGCCCGCATATATTATTTGCTAGTGTATACAGGTATATGCGTTTTAGTCGTGTGCACGAACTTTAATATTCTGAAATAGCGTTCGCTTTTATGTAAATATAATATATTATATAGGGGTTAGTCGCGTGAACGCGCGTGTCCGAACAGCCCTTCCGGGAATTTCTTGTTATCAGGTTTTTTATTCCGATATGTATACAATTTTTTCTCCGAACTCGCTCAGCGTGCAAATTACAATCTACACGGTTGCTATTTATACATTAATATGGAAAAACAATGATTAAAAAGCATGACCTCGAAAAAAGAGCTCAGAGAATACATCGTTTCTACCGTTGTACTTTTTTTTTTATCCGACGGGAGATGATTGCGCACGAAGAAAGAATCTGGTTTATTTTCACTTCTTTTTTTTTTCACCACGGAAAATGCAGACTATTTTATTTATTTTAAAACGCGACGTCGATTCATAGATTGCGTATAATTCTCCACGCGAGAGAGAAGCGTCGATCTACACCGTATACACCGGGGAGCGGCTTACACGGCACTTCCTTAGGATAAGCTCGCGTTCTTGATGTGCGCGCACATCTATCAATATTGGAAATATTATGCAATGAATGCAGCCGCCGCTGTCCAGAAAGGAGGAACGAAGAGAATGTACAATGGGTTGGCGCGCGAATTCACACACACGTTGCTATACGCACACACACACGTACGGTCATTTATCCGCGTATACATCGCACGCGGCGATGAGCAGAACCGATCAGAATAACGGGAACGAAGATTTCCCGGAAAAAGTGCGCGTAGGAGGAAAAAGAGAAAAGACTGACGAGCGGGAAGTTCGCGGGCATTAAGTTTTTGCGTTATCCAAGTCGAAATACGAAGAAAGTACGTGGCTGCTATCCTCTCTCCTCTCTCTCTCTCTCTCTTTCTCTATCTATCTCACACGATGTCTTCTCGTCAATGAAGGGCTGTACACGGCCTGCCGGCGTATAACGATATGCCGTTAATAGAAGACGCGATATCTGATGGCAGTGAGTTCGTTAACTACGCTTTTGCGGAGAGAGGTCGGCGCGCGGAAATACTCGATAAAGCCGAAGGAGCGAGACGAGAAATAATTAGTGCTTGCTCGTTTCTTCAACGAGAACGGGAGAGTTCTAAGCGCGCGAAAGAGACTGCCGGAAGCCTTAATATCAGTTTTAACAACATCTAACAAAGTAATAAACGTAAGGGAGCGAAAAGCCGCTTGCTCCGACTCTCTCGCCTCGGCGTTTGCGAGACTCATTTAATCGACTATATACTGTTTCGTAATTGATGTGTGTGTGTGTGTGTGTGTGTGTGTGTGTGTGTGTGTGTGTGTGTGTCGGACGAGTAAAACACGCGGCAGATTTTGCGGCGCAAAATTTACGTCTAACTGAATCTCGAATTTTATTACGCAACATTCCCTCCTGATGACTCTTGATTTTTTGCTTCTGAAGTTCCTGCCGTCGCGCGATTAAACTTTTATTTCACATTGCCGTCGAGCGGCGCGCAAATAATAATACGTCGAAGATTCGTTCGGCGAAAACAGAAATTTTACGATCGTGCGTCTTCGAATAACGAGGTCTGGAGGCTCGTTACTAAAACGAAACAGCAGGTGCGGCACGGTTGTCTGTAACAACACGGCAAAAGTTAACGTCGGCGACGACGTTAACCCTTTAAAAGCATAATGCCGTATACATGTGGCATCTAGTTTTCGCTCCCTGCATACGTCAGAGGCCCGCGCTCGCGCGAGACACGAGGAGATTTCATTTCCTCTAATCTCGAGAGGGGAGAAATGCCTGACAACTAAATTAATACACCGCTTAATCTCGCCGTAAGAGCTACAATCATTATTCCAACGTGTAATATATTTTCGTGAAATATCTGCGCATGTTCTCCGCAAAAAAAAAAATCGTTTTCTATAAAATACGTGTACATAAAAAAAAAAATATATATATATACAACACAAATATTCGTGAAATTGAATGTGAATCGTAAATATATGTAGCAAAGGTATATGAAACAGCGTACATCAAAGCGTCACAAAGAGAGTTAAAAAATTGTACACAAATAAAAAACAGAAATCTGCCGAATATCTCGTTACAGATCCGAGAGATGTTTTGAGAAAATGATAACATTTTTTAATTGTGCTAAGAACACATACCATACACGTCCTTGCTACGATAAAAAAATTTTATTCATCCATCGTGTATACATAATGCGTTCAAGCAAATAGCAAAGACTTTGTTCGACACACGACAGAAACACATACATATTTGGTAACCATTTCTCTTTGATCACGAATTAAACAAGAGTTAACTGAAGGAGAACGCTCCGCGTTCGTGATTGCGGCTTGATACTGACAAACGACTGCAATTGCGGATCTCTGAAACGCAAGCAGCGATACAAGCAGCGAACGATGCACACGCGTGCATACACGTCATTGTGTTTGATCTACGTTCCTCATCCAAGCACGTCCGCTGCTTATGCGCCCAGAAGATGTAAAGCAAACAACTGGGAAACGTATAAACGCGCCACTTCATTATCGTATTTGATCACGTGAAGCCGCCGTATCAGCAGCAGATCGGCAAACGTCATCGCGATGACGTTCGAAACGCAGCGGTCGCCCGTGTGTACGCGCAGCAACTTTTGCCTCTCTCTCGCAAATTTGGTAAAGTATTTTGATTATCTCTGGAAGACGGTTAAAAAGAAATACATAAAAGTTTTATAGAGATAACATGTATCTTTCTATCCTGAAAGTGTTTTTTATAAAAGTTTTCAGTGACGAAGATATACGAAGTTATATATACTCTTCGAAATTACTTATTGCGTTGCCTGCAGATTTTTCAGTAAATTTTATACGTAGTAGAAATCGTTAGCTATTCTCTTCTTCCTCGACTTCTTCTGCCCTCGCTCTCTCTCTCTCTCTCTCTCTCTCTTTTTCTCTCTCTCTTTCTATCTATCTACGTTACTCTTTCTCAAAGAGTCTTCGCTAATTTAATTCCAATGAACTATCAATAGTTTAGCGGAAACGCCTTTGCCGTGCTCGAAACTTTCAACGAGGCGGAAGTGACTTTATGAGAAAAGAAACACCCTTTGTCTCCCTTTGCGTTGTGATGCCGAATAAACGCGAAAATTCGAGAAAAACGTTAATTGTTTTTACACGTACGGCTTTTGCAAAACTCGCGCTAAAAACTCGGTCGATCGAATGTTGTAATATTCGCGATATTATATAGACTTTTTGTTT
>QVOB01008091.1:0-10960 GCA_014839585.1 Pseudomyrmex concolor | reverse complement strand
CACGAAAATTTGCTCGTAAATTTCTGTAATATCGCTGCCGCTGACGAAGACGCAACGACTAGTTGTTTCACACTTTTACGAGCGAGACTGAGAGGAAAACTCTAAGGTTTGCTGACGCGCGAAAGAACATGAGAGAGAGAGAGAGAGAGAGGAGGGGCCCAGGTAAACGTATACATACGTTATTATTAGGGCAATTAAATTAGAACATCTTATAGGATGTTCTAATTTAGGATGTTCTGGAAAAAAAAAATTGCACATTGTCCTGATTTACGATCGTTTATAACAATTTAGTGAAAACTGTAAACCTGTGAAATAGCTTTCAAATATATTTCAATTTTTTTAATTATTAAAACAAAAATTATAAATATTAAAAGAGTGGTTTTTATGAAATTGCGTGAATTCCTTCTCCCTTTCTCTCTGAAATTCGCTACAATTTTTTGTATAACAAAACGCATCAACTTTACATTTTGTTTTATATTAATCGACGATTCGCATGCGTGGAGGTGTGAGGAGAAGCTTTTCGAGAGGCGATGGGGTACTTACCGAATATGGTGCCGACGCTGTCGGCTATCGCCCCTGAAATAGCACCGTTCGCCAACGCGTCCAGGCAGGCGCTAAGGGCGCACGCACAGGCACTCGTACCTATAAGGTACTCCAGCACCATGTTCCATCCAATAATGAATGCTATTAATTCGCCTACTGTCACGTAACTGTACATGTAAGCGCTGCCGGTCGTATGAGGCACTCGTACTCCAAACTCGGCGTAACACGCCCCTGTAATCAAATCAATGATATCTCATTCAATCGCGCAACACGCATCACCAAAGGGAATCCATAAATTATTGTAATGGAAAATTCCAAATGTCATTAAAGTGTCGTTTTTATATAACAAGAAATACACGGGATTTGGCCGAATAATATATGTACGTACAAGCGGGCGTGACGTGACTCTTCATAGAAAAAAATAAAAATAATAAAAACAATAAAGTTTTTTCAGCTAAGTTTTCGAGAAAGTTGAATTCGTTTACAAACACGATACGCGTTACACGTCGCTTGACAAATCGTATCTTACAATTAGCCGTGTACGTATGTACATACGCAGCGGATTTTGACACTCGATTTTCTCGAAAACTTAGCTCTAAACCGAAAGTGAAAATCCTTTATTCTATATAATTTTTTTATTTTTTCCGCTTGTACATATTATTCGACCAGACTCTGTATATGTATATGTACCATGTATATGTATACATAAAGATAGATTCACGTGAAATATGAACGCAAACCGTCGTATACCCTGCTTTCGTAAGTCCGGCATCGTTACCTTTGACGTCAACCACTGCGTGATCGCTATTACTTCTGCTATAGTCAGATTACACAAAGCCAGCGCACAGCAAGGTTAGAGTCCCCTAATTGGAATCTAGTCTCCATTGATGTTGAACTCATGATGCTTATATATGTTGCGTGTATATTATCCGTCCTTAAAACGGGCCGCCAAGTCTCAAGAAACGCCAAGCACTCGGTAGAAACTACACAATTCCGGTTGAATTCTTAATTTCGCTTTCGTGACTATCGAACGAGATGTAAAGACCCATCTTGTACGTATGTATGTATTCACATACACATGTACATACGTACATATACGTCGAAGAATAATACGTCTCTTGTTTTCTCAAACGCGTTTTTATGATGGATTTTATATAGGTATGTAAAAGAGTTCTCGAGACAAAAATATTAAAAACACTGAAGTAAAAATCAAATTACGCGATAATGAAATAAATTTCATTAAAGTGACATTTTTCTCTCTTTTTATTTTTTCGATTAAATACATTAAGAAAATATCAAGAAGAAAAAGTAATTTAAAAAGAAATTTTATCGTATAATATACTCTACGTAATTGCAATAAATCGTTTTTTTATCATGTGCGCAATTCGCTCACGGATTTTCGATCAAGAGAAACAAGGCTCTTTTCGCGGAAGAACGCGATATTGTAATGACATCGCCGCTTCCGCCGTAATTATCAGCGGACGGAGCAATGATTACTACGTTACGCCGATCGACTACAACACCAGTAGCCAGTCGTGCCTATTAACAACGCAACGAATTAATTAAACAATACCACACGACAGAGTCCCAGCTTTAATCCCTTCGCGTGGTATCGGCGCTTCGGAATACCGAATTAATTAGAGCTTCATTCGATCGATAATTACGCAATACTGAGAACGCGACCCGACACGATTGATCGCGGTCGCGCTATTTTTTTTTCCTCTCATCTTTCGCTTTAATACGCGCCAACAATAGATCTCCCACCTCGTTTAATTGTTGTGCACATGGTATTTTTTGGTGATCGACGAGATTACAGAAAAACGAATCCGAAGATTTTTTGATATTTTTTTTCCCGCGTTGCCGCATCACGTCGCGATTCCCGCTACAATGCTCTGTTTCTCGCGAAGATGTTCATAGGAATTGCAACGAAATTGCAGTCGACAAAGAGATCGGGCAACAACGAGGGCAAAACAAACCTGATCGAAACACGTTCTGCGGCTTTTGTGCGTGCGTGTTACGTACGGTCTGGAATCTGCATTCGCAATTTCGAGCAGCGCGGCGAATAGCCCGCGCATACACGAAACGTTTACAACGCGGCGGCGTGTTTGGAATCGCGCGCGCACAATGAATCGTAAATTTTATTTGACGGCTTTTGTTGTGCGAGTCGATATCGATATGTATACTTATACAAGGGAGTCCGAAAAATTTTTGACCGAAGTGTGGAGGTAGATTGGATTGATCTGAGCCGAAAAGTCATTTTGCAAAATTCGTATGATTTTCAGACGCGAAAATCAGCTGATCGCAAGAAGCTGTCACACGCCGCTCGCTTATTTGTGTGCTCCACTTCTTGCTGTTAGAGGATTGCACAAGCTCTTTTTCTTTAGATACAATTGAAAATCATACACGCCTACAGAATCCGGACCATCGCTTCCCATGCGCTCATTGTGGGAATCACATGTATTAATTAATCATTTATTACTATAATTAATCACTTAATTATTCACATTAATAACTATTGCGAATTTTGCAAAATTTTCTGTACAAACAACAGAGACAAACAAGTTAGTTTAAATTTTTAAATTTTTAAATGTTTACATAATTTCTGATACAAAAGATACTAAATATTCATTATACTTTCAATCTTTTATATTTTATCTCATTCACATCAATATCTTTATAATATTTACAATTTATTAATTTAAAATACCAAACTAACCAAAATAATATAATTTCAATTTATTTAAATTCTATTCAAATTTACACGTATTAATTAATGTAAAATAAATTTATTTACATAATAAAATAAATTTATTTACATAATGTGAAAATTAACTTATTGTAAGTAGGCCACTCTATTTTAAACTAAAACTTTAACCTAACCTAACCTAAGTACATTTACTATGTTATTATGACTTCTCTCGTCTTATAAACAAAAATAACAAGCAATTTGTACTATTGATTTTTCGATTAATCCAATCTATCTTCATACTTCGGCTTGGTAAAAATTTCTCAGACACTCTATATATGTATATATTCGAACGCGCGACGTATAGACCGTTATTATCGATACGATAATGGAGTGCACGATGCTGAACGAGAGTAAAGCAAGTACTTGTGACGGAGATAAAACTAACTTAATGTTCAAGTACCTGGTAACAGTACCCGTAGCGATAAAAATGATGTAAGTACCTGTTAAGTCAAAGTAAACTGCTCGTAAAGCCGCGCGTTAACAGCGAAAACCGTTTAAATGCTCTTATTTTCTTAGAATCTCACGACAAAGAATGTACATACATAGTACGACAAGTTGAGACTAGCTTGTCAGAGTGAAAGCAATTCTTAAAAAATTCGAACATGTTCAAGTCGGATTCGAAATCTTACCGATCTCCGCAGAGATCGAATCTATAAAAAATCCGCTTCGTAAGTAATCGTAAACCGTATTCTACACGATAGCGTTTCACTGGCATCTGATTGGGACGACGCAAACAACGAACGTGTTTTATAACGCGCAATTCTACGGAAATTATATATACATACACATTTTTGCCGTGGTTAAATCCGCTCGCGGCGTAGAGCGGACGACGACGCCACGGATTTCCACGTGATACGATCGCGCGGACGGTTGTGGAAAAATGAATTTTCCGGATCATATATTCCCCGGCCATCTCCAAAAATTCACATTTTCGCGAAATAAGGTTCTTATCTCTCGAACGGCTGCAGATCGGCGGCGTCCTATTCTCTCGAGTTATCTGCTGCGCTTTATACATACACACACACACACACAAGAAAGGACTCTGTGTCTTATCGCGCTCGTCTAAATCGCAATTCTCGTGTCAAAGCACCCCGAGCGAGAAAGTCTTGCGTTAAAAAACACGTTGTTACACATGATAACAATCACTATCGTATGGGCGCGGGAAACGTGTTGCGCGTTTTACAAGAACGTAATTGAATTTTGTGCAAAAAAAAAAAAGAACAACTTTATTAAAATATCATAAATCTTTCGTCTCTTTACGTACATGCGCATCTTTCAACAAAGAAATACATTTGACTGTTTGCGAAAATTTTGTTAAAAAAATTTTAATCAATTTTATGGTCTGATATTTGACGGTGGTGTGCGTTGTAAAAATTTCTGAAAAAATGGTTTTCGAGTTTGAATGAACCGGCGTTGATGTTATTTTTATACCGACGTCTCATGAACGTTTCAGTTCGCTTCATCAGGATTTAAAAAATAAACACCAACGCGATTCAAATCCGAAAAAAAACCATTTCTTTCGGAAATTTTATAATCATTTGGAACAATATATGTATATTTATTTATTTATATATTGTAATTGTATATACGCGCTTTATACAACATTATATTCGTATTATTAGAACACTTAAAAAAACCCCATAAAACAGAAGCAAATTTATAATCAAAATTCTATAAAATTAATCTTATATCTTAAGTAATGATAAATCTGTCATTTAAATATTAATGTATTTGCGATCGCGTCGCGTATCATCGTGTCCAGTTATTATCTTTTTCCGTGTTCGGAACTACGTCGAAACATTGACATCACATCCACACACAATATACCAAACCGATACACACACACACATATACACATATCCTTCGATGTCCATTAAATTGATCGCTCGTAAAAAAAGTTGAGAGAATCCACATATTCCACATACATACATGGATAAAAAGACTACCACATACACACACAATCTTGTTTTCTTTCTCTATGTCACGTTTCTTCGGTCGCGCGGGATTGTGAATCACGCGCGTAAATAAATCCCTTACTTTCGTATTCCGCTTGTGCGCGGCGGAACCCTGTGAGAGCCGGGAGTCGTCTCATACGCGGATACGTACCACTTCCGCGTGTCATTACGCGACGAAATTTTGCTACGACCGTGCGCAAAAGTACGAAGATAAAAGATTTCTTTCGAAAAGGTTGGTTTGCTCCGATCAATCTGAACGTGAAACAACTTCGCGTTTAAAATCCATCGTGTCTGAATATCGCGTGTGTTTAGGGTAACGCGCGCTTGACAAGCTCATTTGATATATTATCCTTGCAAGCGGCCGTGTTTCAAAACAAATTTCACGGTACTTTCTGTTTGACAGCTTTTTTAACCAACGGTTTGTTAGTAATGATGAAAAAATATAAACTGTATCGCGTGTTTTAGAAAAAAAACCTAATATAAAATATAAAATTAGTATAAATAAAACTGGCACACACATAATATTACACTAATTTTATTTATACTAACTGTATTATACTAATAATGTAACACATGTTTACCGGAAAAAATGGAAGCAATGGCTGCGATAATGAATGAGATGACGACACCAGGTCCGGCAACCCTGTACGCCACCATTCCTGCGACAAGGTACATCCCTGTCCCGACGCAGGAACCAACTCCTAAAGACGTCAAGTCCAGAGTCGTCAGGCACTTCTGCAAGTAGAAATCATTTCGGAGACATGTGAAAACTGTAAATTCAAGCAAGAGAAATAGTTTATTTTTTTTAACCAGAGAGAAAGAGAGAGAGAGAGAGAGAGAGAGAAAGAGAGAGTAAATGAGTGAGATAAATAATAAAGGTTTTTGATATTTGCCGGCTCTATTTAAAAGTCGGTGAATTGTCGCGCGCAACGATGTTTTTGCCAATACAATTGCATAATAGCGCGATAAATAAGAGCAGCGGAACGTAAAGAACTCGATAAACTTGAACTCGAGAGAAACTTTGACTTTCTGTCGCGGCTGCTTTGCAGAGAAAACAAGCTCCGGAGGTGTTTCGCAATTGTACATCTTGCTCGTAGGAGCAGTTGCGTCTTTCGGTTGACTTCTATCCTAGAATGTCAACGCCATTTTTACTGCTTTTCTCTCCGATAATTATTAATAAAAGTCGTCTCCCTCCGAGAGTTGCCATTAGGGGTCTTTTCTTTCTCACGTCGATTCTATGGGATTGGCTAAAATGCTGTAGCGCGAGTAAAAATAAAATCAATCACGAAGTTACTCTCAACACAGACAGTGAATTGTGCTATTGTAATTATATTAAACGATTTCCAATAAATTTCGAACAAAGATTCGAAATCAGATATCTCTAATTTTAGATTGCACACGTAAACAGCACTTTTTATTAGAACAATTTCGAAATAGAGATTTATTATATTACATATATATCATATTTATTATTATTTAAATATAATAACTTATGTAATAATAAATAGAAATTTATTATAATAATATAATTTATTATATTATACATAATATCGTCGTCATCTCACTACGTGTCTCATTTTACGTATGATTTCCTCTTGTAAAATAAAAAAAAAAAAAAAAAAAAAATGACCGCGCACTGAGAGAGACGCGATACATCAAAGCTCGCGACATTACACTCTAATTACGAAAGTTACGCGGTCTTCAGTGAATCGTTAAATCGAATTATCTTGCCTCGCGTTGTAACGCGTTGTAACGCGTTATAATTAGTCACTATCCATTGAGACAGTAACTGCACGGGTAATAAAGGAAAATGCATTTTGCAATTTAGCGCGATCCGATCAACGTCAGATAATCTCATGGAGGTGTTTTCGAAAATCGATCAATCCGGATCTATCGCGGTGGTCAAAGGATGCGTGATACATCGTAAATTAATGCAAACATATCACCGTGAATTATTACCGATGTAGAGCTGTCACATCGTTTGATACAACGCCCAGCGCTGATTTGAAAAATTTGACGAAAAGTTTGACGAAGTTTTCTCGGAGACGACATATCGCTTTTTTTTCCTCCAATATCGTTTATGATATTTAACCATCCGAGAGACGTATCGATCAAACTCATTCTCTTCGAGAACTGATCACATGCCAAACGGTTAGGATTTCGGTAAACGTTGCGCGCACAGTGCAATTTCACGTGAGATTCGTCGCTAAATAACGAATGAAATCCGAGATTGCCTCGAACTGCTGGAATCAAGCTCTCAAATGCCGGAAGTCCCTTTGTGGATAACCGTACTGGAAATCATACCGGATGCATAACGTCATTTAGCCGTGTTTAGCCGGCGCAGCAAGTTGCGCAATTTCTAAGTCCTTGCACGTCGCAAGCGGATGATGAGCTTGTGAACGAGAGGAGTCCGTTCAAAGCGAAATCCGTTCGTTCGTCTTCGTTAAATAAAAATTCACAGCGAATAATCCGACAAACCGAATTCGAAAAACCGAACGAAACTGCACCCCGAAATATCTTCCCCTCGATCACGTGACCGCTAACAAATTATCGAAATACATTTGCACATAAGTGGAACAGAAAACAAACGTTATCTAACGTGATTTTTCGTGCTTTCGAAAAAAAAAAAAAAAAGTAAATAACGTCCCGTTGTCCAACGCGAGCTTCTGCGTAACAAAATATCCCTCGGCATTCGACCAGAAATTTAATTGGAAGCGGTAATTAAACCTTTTCTCGTCGAGGAACGACGAAATAATCGTTCAATTCGCCGTCGGACAAAAGTATCGACCGATACTCTTCTCAAACGGGACAATCAAAGCACGACAAAGGCATCTCGCGTCGAGATGCTCTCCATTCTGCTTTTCTTTTCTTTTTTTCCGTGTGCTACTTTCGCATTATATACGTGCGGATAAAATTTGCGCCTTAACCACGGTCGCGCTCGCACACACACACGGTGTTTATATACGTGTCGTGCTACTTTCCAACGGGAAGTAGTGGATCGGTTATTGGGAAACTTTCCGACGGTTTATGCAATTGCGGCCGCCGTCTGCTGGGAAACGTCTGCCCCCGAAGTGAAGTAACCAGCTTCGCAGCGACAGTAGTAGTCGCCGGCCGTTAGAGATACGAAAGTTCGTCGTGTTTCTCTTAGCGCGCGACAGGACGGGGCTACACCAGCAGGACGACAAAATTACCGCCTCATCTCAACGTAATGCTGCACGCGAAGGACCAACGGGGGCAACTGGCTGTCGAGAAATTACGGGGGACGACAGTCGCGCGACAACATGTCTCGAACGTTTTCGTCGTTTTTAGAAAAATCGAGGGAAAAGAACTGCGGACTTTCTCGGCTAATAATCTTCTTCGGCGAAAGAAACTTTGAAACGAGCTAGGAGATGCAATCTGCGATTTTTAGAAAAAAAAAAAAAAAAAAGCAAAGTCTGAGAATTCGCCATTACAGTGTGTGTTCGGTGAAAATTGTATTTACCTGTAATTTCTGCTTGGAGTCGGCTGGATGGAGCGGCTCGGGACCGGTTTTAGTCTGGTCACCCTGCAGACTTTCGACGTTCTTTGTACGTATCAGCTTGCCGAAGAGCTCAAGGCCCTTCTCCCGGTCCAGCTCGAGCTTCATTTTTCTGAAAAATTCAAACTTGGAAACACACAGCGGAACAAGCGGAATACATGTTTATTTATTGATTAACACATCCGCGCAAAAAGAAGAGACACCCGCTCCGTACAAAGTGACAGGAGGGTAGGATACATACGTTTGATCGATGTTTTCCAAACATTCCGTCGTCGTACAAGCACATAAAAGATATCACGTGGTAAAAAAAAAAGGCATCAGCGAAAATGGAGAAGCGGATAACGTGATGTACCAGCGATCGCGTCTGTCAGTTGTCTAGTGGCGGAAAAAAAAAAAAAAAAAATAGAAGAAAGTAAAGTGAAGAAGAATAATGAGCATTCACGAAAATGTCTCAACAAAATCTCGATGTTCGTTAAGCTTCGGAGTTGTACAAATATACGGAGTTTAAATTAGTTATTTTCACAGAGGCGTCAACGACAAAAAAAAAACCTGCAATTTTTCCGGACAGCACTTTTTAATCGTCTCCAAGTTTTTACTCGTTCCGAATACATTAATTACGTATAGTGTGTTCGTAACGTGTGTACGAAAGACAATTAAAAATGGCGCTGCTATGTAAAGCTATTATTCCCAGCAGAGGGTTAACAATATCTGTCTGCACGTATAATCCCTTTACTGTATTAAAAATAAACTGCCGCGAGTGTACGAGCAAGCGGTTTTTTCGAAGGTTGTCAATAAACAAACAAACAAACAAACAAAGTCAAAACTTGGTGAAAGCTTGATTATTGAAATTAATAATTACGAATTTCATTCTCCGCACTCAACTTGTTTGCGTTTCGTATAAAAATAGTTTGAAGAAGAATTTAAAAAAAATTGAATAAATTAATTTAAGTAGTCGATAATAGCGGCGAGATAGATGGGGAAAAACAGGAAATATTTTTTTTTCGAAGAGACAGATCGCGAGATATCAATCGCAAATTACTTCATCGTGTTTTCAAAGTTTTATTTTCTCTCGGAGAGAAGATACGAGAAAGACACAACGTGATGTAGAGTTTTCAAAACACATACGAACGAGCTTGTCGCATAATCAAACCACATATCGACTTTCCCTCTCTCCCTTTCTCCATCGAGACAAACGAGCTCCGAAGGAAAAACGTCGCCGACACATGCCCGCGCGCTTTTCTCCGGCTCGCTTGTTCCCAGGGTCGAAAGTCGCGTACACGAATTATCGATTTATTATATTCGAGGCGCTCTGCTCTCCTCAACGCGACGCGCAACTCTTCCACGCGCACGGTTTTACAGGAGTAGCGTCTGGAGTACTCTTCTGAACAAACGTTGTCACACGGAAAAGACAGAAAAAGTCAAATCAAACAGCGATACTTCTTTCGTCATATCGATATTATTCAACAACAGTCGAAATCGCGACGTTAGCTCTCGATCAATTGTTGACGATGTGAAACGTGTAACAGCACAATTTACGGCGCACGCCGCGGCGACAGGTCGTATCGTAATTTGCCGAAATTCGTCGGGAGAATCTGATAAAACTCGCGATGACGATCGCACAATTGCATCGTGAATATGCGAGATATACAGAGAGAAAGAGAGAGAGAGAGAGAGAAGCTCGATCTCATTACGTTAAACAATCATTAATCGAGCGCAAATCTGCGATGAGATTCGCAAATGAGTGACTTTTTACGAACGGATGGGCTACAGATTATCACGGAATCGTTCGCGCGTCGTTATAATAAATCAGCGAGATATAATTACTCTCGCGAGAAAAAAAAGTGTCGGTGAGACTTGAAACGTTATCCGCGTCGAGCGAAAAAAATTTATCTCGCTTCTATCAAACGGTAATGTAAAAAAAAAAAAAATAAAATTTATCTCGTTTTTATCAAACAGTAAAAAAAAACCTATTTCTTTACAACATGTTATATAATTTTATCTTAAAAACCGATATTAAAATATCTCTCGTATCGAGAAATTCCCTTCACACACCAACCTGCAATAACGAAGATACACAACTACCAGTTCCAAAAAGTCTTATTAATATTAAGGGCCATTCTACAATGAGTTGAAAATGTCCCGTCGCTAGTTGCGATTACTAGGGAAAAAATATTATTTTACGTGCTGCTGTTACCA
>QVOB01008090.1:0-44486 GCA_014839585.1 Pseudomyrmex concolor | reverse complement strand
TATATATATATATATATATTTTATATATATTGTTCATATTTATTCACAAATTTATGTATTTATTTTGTTTATGTTAAATATAAAACTGAATAAAAAAAAAATAGAACTTTGACAGCCGCTCGATGTACGTGCGAAATATATATATTTTTAACTCGTGCAAACTCGCGTACACGTGGAAAATTCGAATTGAATAACAATACGAAAAATTGATATATAAGATTCTACTTCGCATCGCGCACATGTGAATCACCTATTTATTCCTCAATGAAATTAAAAAAAATCCCATTGCGAGAAACACATCTTGGCTGGGAATCAAACCCGGATCTCCCGTATTCCGTGCATTAATTTATACGCGATTTAAAAATATATTTCGCACGTGCGTCCAGCGCGTACAACAACTGTCAAAGATTTATTTCTCGATTGATTTGCTTGAATACAATTTTTCTCAGACAGAATCTCTGTACGCATTATGTGTTTCCACGCGATATTTTCGTTGTTAAACGCAACAACGTCACTCCCGAGAAGTTCTAATCTTGTTACATTAATCGGTTAATGTGCGATTTTTATCTTTTTTGTGTTTGTGCGGGACTTTAATTAGTGGACGATCGCGCGCGCACGTCCGGACTTTAATCTCGGCGCGCGCGTTCAAGACGATTCGCACGCTCCTTCCCCAACTTTCCCCTCGTCGTCCGAAACGGAGGACGGTATCGCGGATGTATCTTACAAGATGAAGACGACTTTACGGATTTCTCCCCGACTTTACGTACGTAAAGCGGAGGGGGAGGGGGGGAGGGGGGAAACGATTACATCCCCGAGATTACCGAAACACGGCGACTACACGCTCACGGCTACAAGGGCCGTGGAATATTCCACGGACGAATTTGTCTTTTAGGGGAGTAAGTGTCGGTCTTAAGGTCGGTCGAGATTCCGCAGCGGTTACGTATGTACTCGCGGAGCGGCCGGAGGGGAAGGGAAGAGGGAGAGAACACTCTTGCGGATACGCGTTTGTACCACCGAGCAAATCCACCGGGTTCAAATTTCATTAAGCCATAATCCTCCAAGATCTCGCTCTTCGACTGTACACCGGTAGTTTAGCAGATTAAACGATGCGCCGTACATCCCCGAGATAACGTGTACCGTAAAGCCGCGGCGCCGGACTCGGTTAACCCTTCTCGCGTCGCCGGAAAATAGAAAGAAGAACTTGGAGGATCCGTCAAGTTGCGCGAAACTTCACTCGAACGCGCTCTTTTATGACGTTGTTTCAAGTTTAATCGACATCCCTCCCCCTGGCCTCTCTCTAAAAAAAATAAAATCTACAGAGAAAATTTTTTCCTTACGACAACGCGCGCGCTCGCTAGATATCTAATATCAGCATATGCAAATTAATAACTAAACCAGCTCGTGAAAATTTCAACAAATGAGTAAAAGACCGAGTCAATATGCTAGACGTTTAGTGTATTTAAATTACTTTGTTCACGAATAAAATTCAAACGTTTCGATCTTTGGATCTTCTTTGAGTGCGTTAATTAAATAGAGGGAAAAAATTACCAGCGTACAATATAATATGTAAATTAATAAATTAAATGAACAATTAACTTGTCAAACTTTTAAAAACTTATAAAAAAATTGACAGCGGTAAATCCCATGTGAAAAGTATAATTCGATCGTCATCTTAGATTGATATTAAATTAAATAAAACCGATTATTCAATTTTAAATTTGAGAGAATACACGGAGAAAATAGTATTGCTATTATATTGCCGGCCAAAGAAAAATTTTGTTTCATCAACAAAACTACTATTTTTTGACACTTAAAAAATTCTCTCAGCAAATTTTTCTTGCTAATCGTATAATAACTAATTTCTTGCTAGTTCAGCAAAATCCTTTTTTTTTAATCAAAAAATAAAACTTATATAGCAATCAAAAAGAAATTAATAAAATATTAATAACAATAGAGTACACTTGACATAGTCGCAAGACTATAGAGAGTATTGCCAAAAGATCGTAACGGTTGAATTTTATTTATGAATAAAAAAAATTTAAATACACTCAATGATTTTATACAGTGGCTCGATCTTTTATTCATTTGTCAACACACGTGCGAAGTTTGAAAATAAAATACGACACACAATTTTCGATATATGTCAGACGAAATCGTCTTGTTCACATTTAAGTGGGTTCTTCTTTCCACACTTAATTTCTCTCGAACGATTATTCATTTGAATGAAAAGGCGGAAAATGAATGGATCGGAGTAGTAAGGTAATTGCGGCACTATTTTAGACAGTTATTTCGCAATGAATCCCCCTCCGGATAATCCATCTTGCTCGTACCAATCAGTTCATCCGAACGTGCAACAAACATTCCGCTTTATCATTAATTAACCCGCTTGCCAATCTCATCGATTACCACGTCGATCAAACAATCGACTCGACTGTGATCAAACAAGACGGGTTACACTCGAATATTCAATTAGTTTAAATATTGGCGTTATTCGCCGCTCTGTGCAAATTTCCACGCAAATGAAATATTTCTACGTGAGAAAGTCTTCGAGTTGAAAAATTCAAATTTCATAATCTCATTTTTTAATCTCATTTACACTTGACTTTAGGCTTGTTTAAAATACATACATACATATATGTATGCGCGGTGCGTTTTCGAATGTCTCCGCTTGAGAAAATGATGTAATTGATTTTTCAAAAATTTACAACACAAAAGCGCGCGTTGCATAAATTAGAGAAACGGCTAATTGGAAATACAATTGAGACGAGATACCGACCGCGCCAAAGTCACACACACACACACACACATACGTATATAAGTCATATGTATAAGTAATTTCGCGATTTCAACTTCGAATCGAATCTGTCTCGTCTCGTGTACAAGGGGAAGGAGACGAGAGAATTTCCGCTTCTACAAATTACTTTGAAGCTTTACGTCCGCATTATCTGAAATCTTCCGTCTAGTTATGCTTCGCTGAATTCGTCTTACGACGAATCTATCTCGTCGGGCACTAACGTGCATACATGTATACGTTGTGCACAACTAATTGAAAGGACGAGTACACACTCGCGGAAAATCCCATTACACCGTGTGTTTCGCGAAATTAGAGAAATTATTGTACTTCGAAAGAATTAAATATAACAACACACTCACATTTCCTTCCCTCAGATGTCGATTATTTTTTTTTTTATAATTTAACTCTCTGTACTCCAATTTTTTTCGTGAGAATAAAAAAATTTATGTAACGCGAAACCAGCAAAAAAAAAAAAATATCAACTCTAGATATAAATTAACAATTTGCAATTTTCAAAAATTTTATTTTTTTGCACAATTGCGATAAAAAAATCTCCACAATTGCGAAGGAGAGGTGAACAGAACAAAATGCCTATTATACGCCATACTGCGGTTGAAAATAAAATCGGACTAAAAAACATCGGATAAAAGAAAGTCGTCCAAGTTACACGGCGGAGAGATTAATTAATCCGGAAATAAATTAAGAACCGAACGCTTAGTGTGTGCGCGCGAGAAATATATACACTCGCACTGGTTCGACTACTACGGGGGCCAAGTTTATCTTTTTCGCAATGAGTTTTTTTAATTTTCAGAAAGGTAAAAGAGATTATTTATATACGAGATGCAAATTAAGCATCCGATATGAATTTTCGAATTGAATTTTCAATTGGAATTGCTACGTGTATTAATTTACATGTTTAAAAAGAAAAAAAAATACATATTTCGCACTTATTTAGCCCTTCAAGTGCTTTATCTCGTCGATTATTTCGATATTAAAAGCGCGCTTTTTGTGAACATTTATAAATTTGAATTTAATTTAAAGCGCGTTGCGAGAGCTGCAAAGAGACCGGATCTAATCAAGCTCGGTCGGAACTCGATATCGGAATGGAAATTACGCGTGTCTCCCGGGATATCCCTTTCTTGTGGGACATTTGTCCCATCCGCATATATACAGTATCTAAATACGGGTGTATTACTTGATCATTCCGCTGATCCTCTCTCTCTCTCTCTCTCTGTCTCATTAAGCCAGTCCGAGGTAAGATCCTGCTGGCGAGTAAATTTATCGTTGCGAAATGCATTTCCGTATCAGGCGGAGGTCTGGTGGCTTAAATTTCATTACGGCGATTACGCGCGGCGGACCATAATGCTCCGTGAATAAAGCCCGTGTCGCACCTTGCATATGTTCTCTACACGAAACTCTCATAGGCGACGCATGGCGCGCGCGCGTTGTGTTCTCTCCTCTCGCATCCGAGAGATATTCGGATAATTTTGGATTTACATCCGCTCTACATAACGCGAATACAAATGCATCTCCCTCCCTTCCTCCCTCCCTCCGGACCACAATCACCATGACGATTTCTCTTGGACGGGTTCCAGAACTGAACTGAACTTTGAAATTTTCCCGAAATTTTAAATTCAACGATTTTAATCGCTCAAAGAGATAATCGATATCGAATATTCAAAAGTTGCAACAGATGTCGACGATTCTCTCACACACTCTCCCCCGTGTTCCGAAAGATCTTTTTTCTTCCGCGCGAGAAAAAAAATCTCTCTCTCTCTCTCTCTCTCTCTCTCTCTCTCTCTCTCATACACAGTCTCTTCGAATTAATTAAACCGGTCCGCAGTCAACTACTAATTGTTTAATTATATATCCGCGCGCGCCAGTAGTAGTTTCCGTTAAATGCGGAACTACTTGGCGAATTTCGTTAAACTGCGATTATGCCACGTTGCCGCTGCCAAACTAATCGCGTTTGAATGAATCAAACCCGGAGGCAGTTCCGGTAATATCTGTCGAGAGCGTTTGTCCTTCGCTATTTAGTTGCCGGGAGAATTTAGCGCGTGGACTATATTATACGCGATGTTATCAACTCCGGGGGATTATTTATTATTTAAAAGCCCGCGCGACCGCCAAGTCCCGCGCAAATTCTGGCGCAACGCAAGATGCGAGAGAGAGAGAGAGAGAGACGCAACAAATGCACTTCGCAGGTGCCGCATGTTCTGCGTGCACATTTCACAGACACACATGTTACACACAAAAATCGAAAACGTATTTCACATTCGAACGTATATGTATATATATATATATACACGACATCATCTCGCGGCGTTTCCGCGATGTGCATATATTTCACCGTTGATTGATATCCGCCACGCTGATATCCGCGAAGTCGTTATTATTCACAACGCAATGTGAAATGAGAATTTTTTTCGAATAAAAATCTAATGAGGGTATTTCAAACTTTAATACGCGCCGGTGAATTAAAGAAAATGTACGGAAGAATGTATTTTTAACGAGTCGGACAGACACGACAATGGATAGGTATTTATGCGTCTCTGCCATTCACTTGTGAATGGCATCGCCCGTTATTGCTCCGCACAATGGTTCGCGTTATATCTCTTTTTCCGTGAAAAAAAATAACAGATATATATATATGTATATATACACACACATATATATACCGAGAATTAAAACTCCGACTGCCATAGTTCGCTCTCTTGTAAAATATAAATCTTCGCGTTATTTCACGATGTGAAATTAACATGCGAAAAAAACGCGATATAACATTTGTGAAAATCGCGTATTTAAAAGTCGGCATTTTAAAACGAATTTCTTTCCTCGACTTGGAAAAATATCCGTAATGTTGTTAAAATAAGGTAATAAACAGCGAGAAAATAATTGCAGCTTTGTTATTTATTAAATAACAAAAGCCGCAATTATTTTTAACCAACAAACACCTCGATTGTTCATTAAGCAACAAAAACCGCGCAATTATTTTTGCACCAATTTGTAAAATAAACATTTCTTGCGAAGAGTAATCACTTGCGCGGATGTGTGATTTGATTTTTTTAATCACAAACAAAAACCGCACAATTATTTTTACAATATCAAATATTTCTTGGGGAATAATTATCTGCGTTGTGTTTTAATTTTTTCGCGAAATATAAACGCGTTATCTGAAAAATTTACTTGTTTACAAAATAAAATTATTATTTTCTTAGGATTCTCGTCTCGTTCAATTTGCGTGTCGAATAGCACAAGGAATGTCCAAGTTCCGTGCATGCGAACCATCCTCCGAAACGTTCTCCTCGCACCGGCGGCGAGGAAAGTCGCGCGACTGTTATTCCATCCACTTTACCCGGGAGTTTTGCAATGTTTCATGTAAAGCGAATTGCGCGCGCGACACCTGGGGGGGGGGGGAAGGGTAAAAGTGTCGACGGTGTTTTTCCCCGAGACAGTAAACTAGAAATCTATGTCCACTCATCCGTGAGACGATATCGCAAACGTATCCACTCGCGTTTTTCTTCGCTTTGCTTTCTCGCATTTGGAAGAGCGGGGAAGGAGGAGGGGGGAAAATCACCGACGACGGCGCAGAGGAATAAACGCGGAATATATACGGGGCGCGGAATACAACGTTCCCGATAAAGCGCATCGCCAACCGGAAAAATATGTCGTAACAAGCACGGTTCAGCGCCACCGCTTTGGATATTTTTCTTTTTTCAGTTACGAAAACGACGTCTCACCTCAAAGAGAGAAAAGAAGGAAACGCACTCGACGATTTGTTTCCTAAGTCCATGTTGTTTTTCTAATCTGTGCGCGGACGTAAAAATCAGTCGAGCGTTTCGAGAGCGTTCGTTCGCGGCAACAAGCGAGGGAGGCGCATTAAAATGTTCAAATAAAATAGCGTTCGCAAATATATACACGCGGAGCGAATTTCTCTTTTCTCTCTAGTCTCCGAGCTATCAAAAAGATAGCGGATTCCGCTACGTGAAACTCGTTCGAGATATATATCGAGGAGAGGACGTATTTCGAGGAGGTATCGCAGGAGAGAGATCCCTCTCCTACGTGTCGCATTGCCATGTGCAACAGAGCCGTACACGCGCACCGCCGCGCCGTTGATCGTTCTTGCGTTGAGTCTCCCGGAGGAGAGACTTTTGTTGCGACTCGAAGTGGCGGGTTGGAAACGTGACGTATCGGAATCGCTGTTTTATTCGATCTCTCCTCATTTATGCGAAACAACCCTCGCTGCTGCACCGCCGTATCTATCCCGCCGCCGAGCTAAAATTCATACTACACATCCCCCCGGAGGGGTTCAACGAACCACGATGTTCGTTTGATACGAGCACCTTTTTGGTGGTTTAACGAAAAAGAAAAAAAGAAAAACACAACGCGACACAACTCGCCATCACAAGTTCGTGATATTCTTTTCATTTCAAATGCAAACAAACCGCGTAATGGAAACTGTTTTTCCGGAAACAATTGATTGCCATAGCGAGAGATAAGCGCGGGACAATTCGTTCTTACCGGGCGTTAAACGCGAATGTGGTTGTTTTTGCGTGTGTGTGTGTGTGTGTTATTGAGACAGCGCGCGCTAAATGTAATTGGCGGCACTTGAGCGCAAAAGTTTCAAACGGAGCTTCGCAAACGAGCTTTGCGAATAATGGGTAACCCTTCGTAGACAGAGTCTCTAAAGATTCACTAAAAAGTTGCGTAGCGGCGTCTCTAGTAAAAATTAGTTTTTTTTTTTTTAACGCTTATGTCTTCGAAAATATTGGAGAGTTTTTCAAGTCTTCTGATCGAACGCAGAATTCAAACATTCAATTAAAAAAAATGGGAAAATTATTGATTTTTCGTGTAAATATTCGATTTTAAAGTCACGTGGGTCTCACAGACCCAGTCTGTCCAACTAGTAGGCGTTTTTGGAACTTGTCCATGAAGGGTTATATAATACAGCCAAGATACAAAACTAGGTTAACTCAAAAAAAGTCATCGGGAAAATCTAATCGTGTGAATAACACCCATGAAATTAGTGTTGCCAGTGGTTATATTTTTTAAAAATATTTGAACGGGGTGAAATGTCACCTATATTAGCTTTTGAGAGTTAAACGCCTTTAAAGGTTAAACGTATCGTTTTTTTTTTTTTTTTTTTTTTTTTTTTTTAATTCCAATCCCTTAAACGCGCGCGAAAAATTCAAGCGCGCTTTTCCTAGACCGTAAACATGAAGCGGCCCGTGAATTTGTTGCCGCGTCTTTTTTATTAAGTGTCGTTAAAGCGCGCGAAGGGAGCTTAGTCGTATAAATGCACCGCGCGTGATCGAGTTAAAATTTTATGGGAGCTTTCGAGCTTTATTCACGCGAGCGACCGAGCGGGCGAGCGCGAGTAAAGGGATTATTAACGCGGAGTACAGAGAAGAGAACTCCGGGAGCTTTTTCTGCTTTCTCTCTCTCTCTCACTCTCGACAAAGTTCCCTTCTTGTAACAACGCGCCTCGCGGAATTTCCGCTAACGCTGTACATTCTCGCAATTTCTCGCGTTTCCAATCTCGACGCGCATCTCGGCGTGTTCCTTTTTTTTTTTTTTTCCAACATTTTTCGCATGCGTGTAACTTGCGTGACTATATCTGTCCGGATTTCTCTCTCGTCCCGTTTTTATTTTTTTATTTTTTTTCCAAACGATAAAATTCCGAATCGAAAATAAAGTTTCCGGCGAAAGAGTTGCCTATCCGTCTAAAGAGCGCGCGCGGGATTTCCGGTTTTTCGAGTGCCAATGCGAGAAAGGATGATGCTCTGCGTAGCGAGATCTTCCGGCAGATTAGGGAAAAGCCGAGGAGGAGATTGCGAAGACCGAATCTCTCTCTTTCTCTCTCTCTCTCTTACAAGAAGACGGAATTCAAAGACATGACGCATCGGAGTCACGTCGTTCTCCCGTACCTTTTCATTTGTCCATGCCCGGCAAACCCAACGTCGATATATATATATATATGTATACATGTAGTATATACAACCTTGTCGTACAACACGCGAGAGCGCATCTACGTGCCCGAGCACTAATCCCGTTTATCCCGTTTGCTTGTTTAACAGAGAAGACTCTTCCCGAGAGTTGCATATTTGCAGAATGCAATGTGTATTATTTGCCGATGTATTAAGAGAGCAGTTTCGTATGTGAATTTATGAATTATTATAAAAAACCAATTTATAAACTTAAAAACATACGCACGCACACATAAAAAGTAAGTAAGACAACAGAAAGAAAATAATTCGCGACAAATAATTTTTTGCGATTTAAAGCCTACGCGATGAAAATCTCTCGGAACTAAAACTTAATTGTCACCTCATCAACGCGAAAAAAGGTGTAACACGCGGCTCGAATAAATTGTGACTATTATTCCGCGCGTAATTTGGATATCGGAAATTATACGAGGCGAACTCGATATCAATCCAACGTATGTGCATGGATATATTGCCGAACTGTCGGTTTTATATTATCTTTTCCCGTCAATCAAATCAGACGTAAAAAAAAAAAAAATACAATGTGCGCATTTCGTTAAACAAAAACTCTTTTATATTTTATTATTAGAACACGCTAGATTTTTTTTTTTTCAACGAGAAAAAAACGATACGTGCGTGTAAACTCCGCGCGTCAAGTTTCGGCAAAAAAAAGTTTTTTTTTCGCAATATTTGTAAAACAATGATAAAACGCGCGGTTTCCTCCAAATTTATCTCCCGCGTAAACCGATATATTTTAAAATTTTAATTGCCGAGATTTTAATCGCAAAATGGTAACTAAATATTTTTCGAAATTGTTTCCAACTTCGATCGAGATATTGCATGACATTTCGCTTTATCGAAGTTGTGGATACTATCGCGTGTTATAATCAGCCGTCACACATTTATGGTGCGCTAAACGAGGTCTTGAAGGCCAGTTCTCAGGCGCAATCATCCCTGTGACGTCACGCGTGACAACCGTCGTTTCTGCGGAATCTCTTTCTCATCGAATAAAGAATCACGGTGTATCGCGTACAACAAGTGTATAGAATCGTGTAAAATGGTATGTCTCGTCGCGCGGCAACTTTCCTTTCGAAAATCGCATCGTTTCTCGACTCACAGCGAACGCCGCTGACTCCACAATGGCAAAAGCGGAGCGATTTAAATTTCGCAATTTGAGAAGAAAAAATTTGCACCCCGCTTGCGTCGAAGAAGATTGTTATCTCCGCAACATATACGTACGTACGTGCGCTGTTATCGGCATCCGAAACGAGCGATTTTCGCGAGCCCTGGTTTTCAGCGATTGCGCACAACGAACAACACCGACGTCAAGATAACGAGTGTGCGAAAAGCGCCATAAGGTCTCGGAGAAGAGAAGCAGCAACGCGCGCTCTCTACTCTTCCTCCCCCCTCCCCCGACTATATCGCCTTTCATTATGCAGCTCGACGCAGAAATTCCCACGGTGGTGCATAACCGTTCTCGATGAAGATGAGATCAAAAATTCATACGAGTTTAAGCGCGAGCGCGATTTTCTTTTTTTTTTTTTTTCCTCAACGGATCGAGACAAAACTCCGAATTAAGTGATCGTACATATAAGAATGTTGTAGAATCCGATTCACGTGCGAGATAAATAAAACTCTGAGATAGGCGACGTTTCGCCATGCGAAGTGTAATAAATACGTGCTCGCGAGTGCGAAAATGACGTCACGAAATGCGCGTAATTGCAATGAGGTCTCGGTTATTGCTAACAATTACGACGTTCTGATCATCAGGATTTTAACTAGTTTACGTTGTTCGCGACAAGTAAGCGGTTTTTGGTGTTTCGTGTTCTTTACATTTGCATACTAACAACCACATCAAATCTTGTTTAATTTTAACTCCAATCCTGACATTTATGTCCGATGCGATTTTTTTGTTAGTTAAAACGTTGCAAAAAACATGTGTAAAAATTTCTGGGGTTTTATTCAACATCTTATACATTAAGAAAATAACATTAATTTTGATAGTTTTGTTTTTTTCTTTAAAAAACATATTTTTTTCTAAATATAAGAAATAATATATTTATAATATAAATATTATAATGTATCCATTTCTAAATATAAGAAATATAATATATTTTTAAATACATAAAAATATTGTGATTATTATAATATATAATATTTAATTTTTATAATATATATTTCTATATTAATTAATTTATAATATTTCTTTAATAAATATAATATTTATATTTCTTTAATATACAAAGAAGTTCCAAAAGACGTTTCAACAATCGCTCGGACAACAAGTTCAGGAGTTTACAAGATTAATGTTAATTGGACGACTCATGAGGCGACGAGGTGAGATACCAGACATTGGGACTGAGAAAAAACAAGTGACGTGTTACGTCTTTAAGTTCAGATACAGAGTGAAATGCATTTTACAGGATTGGCGTAAGGATTGAAAGTTTTTCTTTTTTTTTTTTTTTTTTTTTTCATATTACGTTACTCTTTATTACTTTCGGGACGGCCTCTTAAACATTTTATTGCTTTGTTTGTAACCGAAGAAGATTCTAATTTAGGGTTCGAAACGTTCGCTACTGCGTTTGATGCAATACTTCTTTTACTACATGTGGGTACATTGAACGTCCAATTTTGCTCGTAATTGGCCTTTATTATATCATTTGTGTTGTAACTCTAATGCGGACAATAATGCCGCGCATTCGCGGCCTCGATCGTGCGGGTCGAACGGGATTTTACGAACGCAATGTCGCAATAAACTCTCTCTCTCTCTCTCTCTCTCTCTCTCTCTCTCTCTCTCTCTCTCTTTCTCTCTCTTGTCTTCGCGGAGGAGACATGAAATAAAACCAAGCGTCGGTATTTAAAGAGAGCAGAGATTGTTGCGCTGCATCTCGCCGCAAAATTATTAACTCGTTTTATTAATGAAGAGAGGAATTACACGGGACGAGGTAATTGTTCCTCCGGCAAAGATGCCTCGCGTACAACAATATACCGCTTTTTGCTACAAGTGAAATTTATTCCGTTCAAGAAATTTCGTCAGCTCGGCTGATCTCTCACGTCGGGAAAGCATGAATAGAAGCGAAATTTCTATCTCTCTCTCTCTTTCTCTCTCTCTCTCTCTCTCTCTCTCTCTCTCTCTCTCTCTATCCTCTTCATTACGTAAAAACGGAATCCGCGAACACAGAGGCAGAACACAGAGGCTCTTAATAGAGGCGTGTGTTTAAAAAGCGAGAGTTAAGCTTAATGAGGCGAGTTACGTGATGTCTATTGCGAGTCTATACAGCGATATTCATGTTCTCTCTCTCCCTCTCTCTCTCTCTCTCTCTCTCTATCTCACCGCGATGCGAAGAATGTGATAGAATGTAACACACATTTATATACAAGGCGCCTTCTCATACCCTACATTTGTCTCTCACGTCACACGATAAGTACACTGTGAAAAATTACATTACAGGAACGAAGTTAATTCAAACGCTATATGCGAGGTAACAGTCTAATCCGCTGCGCGCGTGCAAATTTGTTGCAAAAAAAAAAATCAGATAACGGACGCAATGATACGGCGAAAAAAGAAAATGCGTTGAAAAAGATAACGGACGGATATAACCGCGCGCGCGATATTTTATTCAGATATTTCAATCATCAGCATGTACCGCAGCGTATACGTGCCGACCGTTTGTTGTTTAATAAGAGTAATTGATATGTGCGTTTTCTACCAAAAGTAAATTCGAAAATATCGTTTCAAAACTTTTTGACCAAATAATTCGAGCTTTTATTGATAACAGCAAATATTATATTATATATATATATATATGTACAAATCGCGTGTTTTATCGTCACATCGTGATCAAAAATCGAATTCATTGTGTTCCGCCCGCAAGCGCACACGGTCATAAAATAGCTCGACCGTTAATTGATTGATGCTGTAATGTTAACGCTTGACAAACTGTTGCGCGTTTTACACGCAACGGTAGAAACTCATCGTGTTAAATCGATTCGTATCATTGTAAACGTTTATGCGAGCACACTTTTTTTTTTTTTTTTTTTTTTGGATTAATCAAAAACCAAATTGAAAAAAGAAAAAAACTCGAAAATCGAAATCGACCCGTTTCATTGTAATTTACTTATCGTAAATAAATTAATATTTACAAAAAATGTATCTTCGAAATGTTTCGATCCTTTCGTATCATCTCCAGCTAAACTTATATAAAATGCAATATTTTTTATACAAATAATAACAATCGTATTTTTTAATTAAATTGAGAATGATTTTAATTACACCTTACGTATCAACTTAGAAAGTTGTGGTTGCGTGTCTGCAATCAGAGAGAGTTAAAAAAAAAAAGCAAATACGACAATAAGTGTCAAAAACATTGCCATGGTCTTATAAAAATTTTTAGAAGTTCATATAACGAAAATAAATTAATAAATAATAAGACTTAGAAATGTCTTGATCAAAAAGTTGCAAGCAAACCTTGTAATTGAGAAGTCGAATTTATAAAAATGTCATAGACAAATTAAATAAAAGAATCAAAAAACTATAATAAACATTAATAATAAATAATAAACTACTATCAGCTCCTACAATTGAAAAACCGCGGACTCTCTCCGAACCATCAGACCACAGAGACACAAAGAACATTCCTTATCGCTATGACGTACAAAATACAAATGCGAGGCAAACCTCGGAATATCGCAAGTCTCGACATAAGAAGGAAGTGGAAGGAGATTCAAAGATCACAGAGTATTAATTTTATTTACAATAAGTAAACCACTACGTGAAAAAAAAAAAAGATTTGGTACAATAGCAAGAAATTATTATACGCGGCCGGCAGAAAAAATTTGCTCGTCCTATTGATTTCTGTTTCGCAGAATAAACCGTTTCGTCGATGAAACAAAAAATTTAATAGACTCAACAATTTTCCTTGCTGGCCATATAATGGCAAAAACTTTTTTCCTTTGTACCACCGGTTGAATGAAACCTTTAGGTCGATTTGGTTCTGTTTTATATTGTTTTGTTTTTAAAACAAAACATTTATTATAAAACCAAACCGTGTAACGACTTCTGTTACATTGTTCGCTTTTCTATCAAAACGAATAAACATTGTTCGTTTTGATAGAAAAGAAATAGAAAAGCAAGAGAAAGTTTTTTTTTTTACACGAAGCTTATAAAAAGCGAAGAGTGCATCGGCAATTATCAATAAAACGGAGGGAATGGGCGCGCGCGCGTTTTACAGCTCGGCGGCTTTTGCGTTCTATGCACGCGACTTATATACAACCGCGCCGCGCCGTTGGCCCTCGCGCAATTGCTGTTTCACTGCGGCTACGTTGCCGGAAACGGTCCTTTTTGCACGAAATAACTTGCCCTTCCGAGAAAAACAGTCGTTAAACGAAGCGCCGTCCTCGATTGCGCTTCTTCTTTCCGAATAACATTACACAAGTATTAATCCGATAACTCGTGCGAGAGCGAGTTTTACCGTGGTGGTGCGGTTGCCGCTATTCTCTCTCTCTCTCTCTCTCTCTCTAATCCGATATCCGATTTTTGCTGCAGCAACAAATAAATTGAATCCCCGTCGATTTTAAAAACGTGAGATTTATGTCACAATTTTTCGCGAAACAAAATAAATTTTTAAAAATTAAAATTTAAATATACACCTGGGGATACAATTCACACCGTTGTTCTTGTGCAGAAATAGAAGGCGAAAAAAAAAGTTATTTTCACACAATGTTCGGGACGTTACAGTATATTTTTCATTTTGCTTATATTAATGAATTTTTAATAATAAAAGCTCCAAATCCGTAAATTACAAGTTGAAGTCAAAATTAACTGTTAGAGAACTTATAATATTCACTGCTGCACGTGTGTAAGTTTGTAAATTTTAACATTAATTTTTGTGTCACTGGCGGAATATCTATTTTTTTTTTTTTTCTTTAACTTTTCGTTAGTTTTTGCGAGAACACGGACGGAATCTGTGTTTCAGCTCGGCTGATCAAAATGAATTGATCGAAACGGTACAAATGTTTCGTTCCAAACGTAATGCGAAAGTTTTCAATGTTAGTTCCCCCGGCTTTTAATTTCGATTTTAAACAAATTCTTCCACTAGAAATTTGTTAATTAACACAACAATGTAGCGATAATTGCTCAGCACTTCGAGCTCTCACTCCGACGTTTTATTTAATTTCGCCATCGAGTCACAAAATCCAACCCTTCAAATTTCCTTTTCTTCGCCCTCTCTACTTTTTTTTTTCTACCTCTTATCATCACGCGCGCCTATTCCACATCCGAGCACCTCGGCTTGTTTGGGCGAGGAGTAGGTATACGCGCGAGATCTCGTCGCGACACGAGAAGGTGTGCGAGCGAATATACAGAGTGCAATGCCAGTTGCGGATGCACGTGCCAACTCGCGAGAGATACACGCCGCGCGTTGCGAATGTGCGGCGCCTGTATGTGTGTGTGTGTGTGCATGTATGTTGGTACCTGCATACGCACCTACACGCGCGTGGCTACACGCAAGAGGACGCGTTGATATACGGGAGTGCATTGAGAGAAAGGGAGGGAAAGAGGGAGAGAGAGAGAGAGAACTGCGTATATACATAAAACCGTACACACAGCGCGGAAAGCCCCGCATGCGGTCATCAGGACTGTGCGCGACGTGCGTGACAGAAGCATATATGTAGCATGTACACGCACGTATACGTACGTGGATACATACATACTCGAGTACACCAAAAAATGATGCATGCACATAACACGCGCGCGGCTTCTTTCCCGCGGCAAAATATTACTCGCACGCTCGTTTCGAAAAAGTTAGTAGTCGTCGCGTGTTGAAGGAAAGCCCGAATATAATAGTTTTTCCAAGTTAACTTGGTTTTTCTCGTCATCTTGTTATTTATTCGAATTCCAAGCGAGAGGAACTCTCGCTACGAGGTTGCGCGCTATATAATACGACGACTTGAGTTATCGAGACGTGCAGTGCGAAAAAAAGTTGCACGGATGCAAATTATGCGCGGTTTGACATTTGCGTCCGTGTATCTGCATTTACGTCTGTCATTCGAATAATCCGAGAAGGCAGTAAACACGCGCGACGTCTTTGAGAAATCCCTCTTTATTCGGCCCCGCGATCCGTTAGCATCACATCCTCCGGGTCATCGACCAAGCGGTCGCTACGCGTAGGAGATCGACAGTCTTCGATCCCCGCTTGTACACATTTTGTAAACACCGATCACTTCTAACGACTCGATTTCTTCGCAATCTTTGTTACAATTATTTTTCGTTAAGCGTTCGAGCGTTGATGCGCGCGTGTATTCGAGTGAGAGAAAACAACTGACGTAAATCGCGAATATGCGACAAATTTAGAAAAAAAAAAAAAAAAGAAGCGCGAAAATCTGATCGTTTCGCGAAATTACTTCAACGAACGTACGACTCGATATTTTCGCAGAAAAATTCCGAGATTGTCGTCGCGCGTGCAACAGACGTTGAAAAGACGTTTTAAAATATACTCCGCGATCAATTATTTATTCGATTATTCGGCGCGCGCGAGAGAGCATCGACGCCATCACTACTAGCGTATACGCCGTTTGCGCGAGAGAGTATCCTTCGGCGGATCCTGACCTCGCCTCGAGTTCCCGTATTCCGACTCGAGATACCTCCTCGAGAGTAGAGAGGAGAGATACTTTCAGTTCAAGTGCGTGGCATGCGAATCCCGCGGGAGAGAACGCGTTACACGAGATATTCGCCGCGAAAATGCGCGCGCGCTCTCGGATGTCTTCCGTTTTTCCATGTTGTTGCACCCTATTATGCGCTTTTATTTCAACAACGTCGAGTTGATATGTTAATGCGGTTGTAATGTTCGAGCGAACTTGTGGAATGAAGTTTCCGTCGTAAAACACGAAGGAAAAGGCGCGCAAACACATACGCCGTACGTATATACTACGGCTGAAACGAAACGCGCCAAATAAGCGGAAATTTTCACGCAATCGGGAGAGGATAACGTTCGTCAATAAATATAATTGACGCACAATGTGCGTATAAGTGCGCGTTCTCACATAAATCTGATGATTAAAAAAAAAAAAAAAAAAAAAAAAAATACAGAATGTGACGGTGTGATGTGCGCGTGTGGAAATTGGAATTTGCATTTAAAAACGCCAACAATTCAAACCAGAGTTTAATGCGTTACTTCGTGGCGTTTATTCAAATTTAACAGTCGCAATGCGTGTTTTTTGCAAACGATTCATGGCTCGTCCGATTGATCTGCTCACTGTTTTTCGTGATAGAAAGAGAGAGAGAGAGAGAGACCTCGTACATATAATACCGAGAAAAATCGTCCCAAAGTTCGGTTTGACCGAACGACCGGCCGCGTGTATGATAAATCACTTTCCGGACACCCGTACATCTGTTCCAGCAGTTTCGGATCGTATCTATCATATCCAACGCGCACACGCGTCAGCGTGCCACGTTTCGCGAATGCTGCGTACGTGCGTGCGTGCGTGCGTGCTTCTTTCCGTTCGAACCGTTTTTCCGCGAAGAAACGCAAGTGGGAAATATAAGTCGAGTAGCGCGACTTGCAATTCTAATCGGGTTGCGGAGAACTTCTTCTTTTGCGAGAAAGAAGAAGAGTTCGAGTTGCGCGCGCGCAGCAGAAATATGTATACGCGCCTTTGAGATCGCGATTTATCAGAGGAAACGCGTTCCTCAGTTTACATTTATGTGAAATTCGTCGCTTTTTTTTTTTTATATTTGTTTAATTCTTCGGAAAAATTATTCGCGTTTATTAACCGCGTCACGACAAAATTCGCGAAAGAATTTATACCGAGGTATACGGTATAAATTACTTGACAGACGTCGTCGTGTCACGCACGCACTTACACAGTTAATATTATACATGTCTGTATTTCCGTCTACGATAAAGGTAGAAGCGACATGCCGGAGTAACGGTTTCGAGCTAACGTTGCCCACACGGTATATTTGCCGCCGCACCGTGCCTCAGGACCGTGTCTAGCTTCAGTGACAGTTGTGTGCTAATAGTGCTATAAATACAACGGGTTACATCTGTTCCACGGAAAATCTGTGCCGACGCTTCGCCATTTGTCAATTTATACAAATTTGGCGATATTTCTTGATAAAAACAATTCCTCCGCATTCATTCTGCGCGCGCGCTCGCGCGAGGAAAAATACATAAAATTTTTCCATACTCGAAGAAAAATATTAATCGCAAAGATATATAAATATTCGATAAAGAATGACCAATGCGATTATGTGCACGTTGGTGTATTTACATATTATTTATGTTTGCATTACTTTTATTCGCAAATAAAATTCAGTTTTTGTTTCAAAGTCTTTTGTTTGGAACAACCAAATGTGTGCGGAAAAGAAATTAGCGGCGTGAAATAATACAATATTAACAAACAAAAAGAAGGCCGGTGCGAGCAAAAACCCAAATGTCCGTTTGAATGAGTTTATCGAATGTTTGCGTCAAACGATCCGTAATTAAAGGATCTTCTTCATCCGGTGATTTGATTCGCACCGGTCCTTTTTTGCTTTATTAAAATTTCACGAGCATTATTACATAATGATACAACATTGTGTTACCTTATTTATTCATGAAGATAAATTCTTTTCTCTCATGTTATTAAATTATTTTTACAAGCATCGACATTTGCACCGACTGGCTCTGTGTGAATATTTGCCGATTCGCGCGGAAAGCGTTTCAAACTGAATAAATCAGTGAGATCGACCGATTCTCGGTAGAAGACTTATAGCTATTCGAGTCTGTAAATATTCGCCGATTTTACGCGTAACTCCACTTCAAGAGAGTTAGGATATATGAAACACACACGCATATCAAAGACGAGCGCGTGTTACGGAATATTGCAATTAACTGTTAATTCAAGTCGTGCGCGTTATACTTTCACATTACTTCCGTTTTAGCGCTAATATCGATAGAACAAACATTCTCTCTCTCTCTTTCTGCTAGATCTCTCTCTCTCTCTCTTTGTTTGTCTCTCTTTTCCTCTCTCTCTCTCTCTCTCAAACTCTGAAACACTCAAGCGCTTAATTTAATAACGACTATATACGGGAGCGTGAGATTGAATTTATGAAGTCGCAAACTTCCAGTTTTATGTTCTAATGAGATTACAAGTTTGCAACCTTTTCATTTCTGGAAAAGCCAAAATAACACAGGACACACGCTTCACGTATACAAAACGGAATTCTAATTGGTCGTAATATAGAAATAAACGTAATAATCTTTCCGCGAGAGTTCGCATATTTCAGTTTCCGCGCAAACATTTCCGCGCGGCGGCGGAATCTAATAACAGAGAGAACATTCTTTTTTTTTTGTTTTTTTGTTTTTTTTTTTTGCGCGTGCTCTAATCAAATCGTACATATACGCACGCAGTATATTTTTCAAAATGTCTCTCTGAATGAAATATCGCTCTCGAAAACTCTCGTCTTCGAACTTCGAATTTTCATCCACGCCTCTTTTGAGGCGTGGACATTCATTTTGTTTTAGCAAAATTAATTCTCAAATAATTAAAATTCTATTAAAGCAAAGAGACCACTTCAAACTGCATGATAAATACAACGTTGCATTATTTATGAGCGTCTGCTCCGCGGTTTAATTTGAGAAAGGAACGTTTGCAAACTATTAATGGCTCGATATTAATCCCAACGGAGAGAACAAAGATAAGAATTTCGCAAAAACCAAGACCTGTGTGTCTCTAGTTTTCATTTAATTTCAGATACTTCGCTTAGGTGGGATCAGCGCGCTGCACCGAGAATCAGAGAGAAGATATACTGATAGTTACACACACACACACACGTTTTTCACTGAGAATCAGATTTTTTCAGTTGGAGACTTTTACTGTGCGAAAAAATGTCAATAAAAAAAAAAAACATAATGTGAGAAAAATGTTTAACTTTACGATTAACATGTTCGAGCAAATTTTTCTGCTTATTCTCTGTGTTGTCCCATCTAATTCGCAGGAAGAAATCCGCTGTGAGAACGCGTCGCCCGTTTCAGAAATCGCTTCGACCGAACGGGGGAGGACCCTTCTCTCTGATTGCCAAGCGGGCAATTCAGCTATTGAGACTCTCGACAAGAGTTGTTGCAAAACTAATATGTTAATGACATTCGGCGACATTCTGATCTTGCAGTAAAATCATCTGTCAATTGAGTCAATCAGCGAAATTTGAACTTTGATTCCACTTGAGAGAGATGTTTAATTAACAACCAGAACTATTTGCTCTCCTCAAAAACTGAAAACTAGACTAAAATAGTTTAAATAACGCACGTTTTTTATATCTTACGCGATTCGGTTTGTACGTAACAGAAAAATCTAAAGCGCTTCTGCGATCGCTTCGAATGCCCTCTTGCACGTGATAATAATCGTATTCGCGTTATACATGTATGGTATCAAACGTACATACGTCCGCGTGATATGTATGTTAACACGCTCGTTTGTAACTCCCTTGTAATCACCGACAATCAAGCACCTATTTCAGCAGCACCGTCAAGGTGACGTAATATAGTTTGATTAATCCAACAAAGACACGAAACTGATGGATGTCTTAATGGCGACGGAATAGATCAAATTCACAGGTCAATCAGAAGACTTGGGCTCGAGATTAGGCAATAAAAAAAATTCTCATTGATAGAGACAGTCTAAAGAAGATCGCAACGAAGTCGAGAGAGAGAGAGAGAGAGAGAGAGAAACAGATTGATCTGAAATTCCGAATAAACATGCAAAACTGATTTATTTATGCAAAATATACTCGAAACGGATGATTTTCGCGAAGAAGTTTCTTTAACAAAATTATATCGATAAAGGGATAAAAAGATTTTTCGCAAATTTATTTCGTATTAAACGGAGCGATAATTATTTTCCGCATAAAATTTCGCTATTAACATGAAATTTCCGTAATGTTCCAAAATATTCCAGCAATAAGCCGCAGCCGCTAATAAGTCATTAATATTTTGCAAATTTATAAAGTTTTATCGCAAAGCGCGCTGATTATATTTTAACATTGTTAATAATTAACTATCGGAATTGACCGTATGAAGTTGCTGCTGAAATATCGCGGGTCTAACAATACGCAGAGCTTTTTCAATATGCACGAAGCGAATGTTTTCCCCCCTTTTTCATTTATCGCGAAATATTCGGACCAAAACTCGATGTATCGATGCGCGCTTTGATAAGTAGCCGCAAACTCTTTCACACAACAGGTCGGTTGAATTTTCCTCGACCGTCAAAGAGAGACTCGAAGACTTTCGTTCCGCGAACGCGATTCCATTCCTGCACATGAACACACGACGACCAGAAGATCCCTCTCTCCTTCTTCCTCCTCACGGTATAGACTTTCACCGCGCGGCGTTCACCAGCGCGCCTCGATGAACGATCGGCCGACCTTGCGTGCCAAGTACCGGTATTCAGATTACGCGAAATACAACGATTCGCTATTACACGATGCAACATTCGCCACACAGTCAAGTGACTAGACATCATTTTCTCGCGGTCGCCCAAGTTTTTTTTTTGAAACGTAAATTTTTTGAATGACACACACACGTGATGACGAAATCATCGATGACGCATTTCGCCGAATTGTTAAAATGACGAAGCAAATATGTACACTCTGAGGAAAAAATTATCTTAAATATCAAGTAAATACAGTCTTTTGAAACTGTCGCTCTTTCGATTTTCTAAATGCTATTTTTATGAAATACATGCTGTCATTTATTAATTGAAGGTATGTTTTGAAACTCAAGTTTTTTTCTAATTAAAAAATGCAATCCATTAAATATTGTATAATATTAAAATGTAAAATATAAATGAAGACATAAAAATAGGTCAAAAAACTTACATACTCTCTTTAGCGTGTAATAAATATTTTAATAAAAAAAATATAAACATTTTTTGAATAAATGAACTTCTATCCACAAGATAAATAGGTTTCTTGAATAAAAGAAAATATTTCTGTTTCGAGATAAATTTTTCCCTCAGTGTAACAACAAACTCTTCTATAAATCTTGCGATTGATTACTGTGACAGTTGCAAATCCTGCGTACGATTTTTACAAGAATCTATTAATTGAAACACTTTTTATATTAATTTAGCACTTGCTAAATTAATGAACATTTCGACACAAACTTGCAGTTAACAACGAAAAAGATCTTAATTATTTTGACATAAATACTGTCTTTATTTAAATAAATGTTTGTTAGAAACTCTAAACCTACAACGTGTTGTGCAAACGGTATGACTGCGCGTATTCGCGACGAGATGCCGTCGACATGCTGATTAAAGCAAAGAAAATAGGACGAAAGACGCAACGTGAGGGAGGAAAGAGAGGAGAGAGAGAGAGAGAGAAAGAGAATTTCGAGTCTCTCTCGCGTCGTGGTATTTGGTTTCAATTAAACCCGAGGATTCGCGCCGCTTAATGAAAAATGTGCCCGAGAACTTTCCGCGCGAATGTGAAGCGCGCCCTTCTCCGAAAACGATTATTGCCTCTCGCGGATGCGTATTTCTCTCGGAAAATACCGTTTCGAAATGCGGCACATCATACAGCAGAGAATATTCACTTTACCTTCCCAAGTTAGCACGACAGCGCACGCGATTATTGCCTCTGCCAAAAGCGAATGCCGCGCGCTCATTCTTCGCGATTCTTCGCTTCCGATTTCGCTCCGGTTTTTAATTCGCTCGCGGTAACTTTCACACGCGTTTCGTACCAAGAAAACGCAACCGTTATGCCAGACGCTCACGTGAAAAACAACAATTGATTCGCACAGATCCGGTGGTGTAATAATCTTGAACTCCTTCGCGCATTCTAAGCAATCTTCCTCGCTTCTCCTCGCCGGTTTCACGCGCGTGCGAACGTAATACAAAGAAAGACAATTAAAAACAAATACATTTATTGAAACTGACAAGTAAATGCGACACACAAGTTTGCGACCTCGGTGGAGAGTAAAAATAAATAAAATCGATTCTCTCAATTCCACAAGAGTTTTGGTGTATTTAATTATATTTTATCTGATTAGTGTCAGTCGTTTTGCGTTGCCGAATAAAAGACAAAAAAGAAGAAATGCATGAGATGTACGTAAAGAATTGAAAAATAAATCCTTCTGTCACAGCGACCGAAAAATCAATAAAAAAAAAACAAAATTATATTGAAAAAAATCGATGCTTCGATACGGAAAACTTTGCACCGGAGGAATATTCGCGAGATCCCGGGCCCGTCCGCGCGCGCCGGAACGATTGTTAAGAAAAAAAACTAAAACAAAAAAAAAACAACACTGCAACACATCGTTTTTGTTCTCGCGGAGAGATCGCGCGGTGTAGTTCAAGGATCGAAAATCGGTCGGTGGCGCCGTTTACGCGTGTTTTAAAATCAATGGGCGGCAAACGAGGACGCGATCGACAAACAATGTACCCGGCGCTAGAGCAGGGAATATTGCGCGCCGCTTCCGCTGCAATAACCCTGTATAACTTTGCTTTTACCTCGGCGAAACATACCGCTGAAATACGGCTGGATAAATATTGATGTCCTGCCTTTATATATAAAATATAGAAAATCCGAGAGCGCCGACACATGTGTGTGTGTGTGTGTGTGTTATTTTATCTAATTACACACCGCGCCGCGCACGACGCAGACAACCGTCGTTAAAGTTGTTGTTTGCGTCAATTATAACGCAATAACTTCTGAAATACCACATTGGCTTTATGGAACGAAAGAAAATTCGTTCTGATCAATTTGCAAAACGACTACCGGTGGAAAACCGAAGAGAGATAGAGAGACGGATAAAAAGAGAGAGAGAGAGAGAGAAAAAAAAAGAGGGAGAACTGCATGAATAATGAAATTATCTTCGTAACCGTAAAATAAACTTTGGCGAAGTCATGACTTTTTAACAGCGTTCTATAAAAACACACACACACACAATGTTTATACAGGGAGGTGATTCAAATTGTGGAAAATATTTACGTGTAAATGTAAAACCATAAAATAAAATAACATTTTTGGAATAGAATACTTTATGTCGCTTCCTGTTATCGTTTATTGCCTCCCTTCCGTTTCTCTCTCTCTCTCTCTTTCTCTCACCTCTCTGTTACACCATTTAAAGCTTAATGGCAAAACGTACGCGACATTGCGCCAGAAAACACCGCACCCGACGATCCCGGCGGTTCATTATCGCGCGACTGCTCGCGAGGCGAACTTAGAACCGCGTAGAGTTTCCTACGGTAATTGTTCCTTCTAGCGAAGTGTTACATTCAGCACGCACGGGAAAACAAGAGTTCGAATTGAGTAAGGCGCTTCGTGACCGGGCAAAACTTTGCATTAACGATATTTCGCGGTCCCCCCGCGTGTCAAACAACATCCCGTCGGGATTTACCCGTTGTAAAAGCGCAACGCACGCGCACTATAAACTCGGTGTATGTATTTTTGGACATTCGGGATGTGTGCGTATTTTCTCATTTTTGTTCACCCGTTCCCGCGAAATTAAACGGAAGATAAACATTAATATTCAAGTTAAAGCACGTAAAAAAGCTTGGGTTCTCCGATGGCAAATAACGAAATATATATATATTACACGGCGCAAGAGTATCGCGATGTGTTTTTCAGTTTTTACATTCTAAAAAAAAAAAAAAGAAAAAAAAATCTTGTCAGGAAATTTTGACGTTGTTCCACTATCGAATCAACCCGTTGATAAAACGGACACTCTCCGATGCGCAACTTGTGCAATCGATATTTTTTCTCCGATTTTATATATATATATATATATATATCTCGCGTCACTGCGAGATATATTAAAACGTCGTCGAAACTAACAAGTAAAATTTTTGAAAAGAAAACGCAACGAAAGAAAACGTTCGTGACTTATTTTTAATAATGCAATTGAATTTTTTTTTTTTTTTTTGGAGCGTGTTGACAAGTTTTGAATGGCTTTTCTTTATTATCTCTTTCGCCTTGCGTGCGTAAAACAACATCGGCGTGAACATGCGGCCCTGCCGCGAAAAGGAGAAGGTACTCACCGAGCGGCGACGGCTCGTTCCGCGTATCTGCCCGTCATCCTCGAGAAGTCCTCGGCCAGTCGTTCTGCGTGGAGAGTCACGGCGAGCAGTTCATTCCATACCAGGAAGATTCGGCGTTCCACACCGGCCTTCGGGGAGAAGCAAAGTGGTGGTTTAGCGCTCGCGCACCGAAACACTAAGGCCGATTCTTCGAGAGAGAGAGAGAGAGAGAGAGAGAGAGAGAGAACAAAATTCGCAAATTTCGACTGGCGCGATCCGCGCACTAATGGCGGTCCTGCGTTCGACTTAAAGATCGCGCGTTTCGAACGCACAAACGCGAGTCGCGGTTTCCTCCCTCCGCTCGACTCGACGCGTGTGCGAGGCGTAAGATGTCGATTTAGACGGTGTAATTAGAAGAAGAATTCACGTGAATATAAACTACTAATTACTAGATAGATAAAATAAATCTACCGATTTTTTTTTTTGAAGAGAGAAATTACATTGCAATAATTGAACTACTACTTGATTACGGTTTTTGTTTTTAATCGACTTGATTAGATTCAGTTGTGCTCCGATTTCGAGTAGGCGTTCGTAAATTACGTTTCCTCCGTCCGTGCTGCAATGCAAGAGCACGCACGTGTTCTTTACCGTCGGTGATTAGAAATAATCACGCGCACTCGAGTTCACGGACGTAATTGAAATCGGCCACCCTGTACATATATCGGTCAAATGATTCGTTACGTGAGGCACGAACAACAAAAAAAAAAAACAAACAAACGACTGCCAAAGTCGTCTGCGAACTTTCGCTCGATAAAAATTCGAGTGTGTTCGATTCAATTTGTTGTCAATAATATCCCGATAAGATGTGATTTAAGAAAACCGTTTGTCGATCGACAACGTACTTTGTATGCAACTAAAAACAAATTATCTAATCTTTCTTTTCCTCGTCAGCGCAATTTCAAATTGATGCAAACAGCAAGTGCGTTCAACAAACCGAGTCTCCCGAAAGAGAGTATAACGGTCAAACATGTAAACAAACGCCGCGTCGGATGTTTGTTTCGTTCTAAACAATAGAAAGAAGCGTCATGCGAGGAGAAAAACAGATGTAATAGCCGACTCGAAGAGTTTCTCTAAACCTCGCTAAGTTGTCTGACGAGAGAGACGCACGCGTTCGAATTCGGACGCCCGCCGCGGCGGCTACACGTAAACACCGGCGAGTGACAAGCCGAACGTGAGGCGCTTACTCCAAACAACAATAATGGAGTTTTCGCGCGCGACGAAACGTTCTTTTTTTACATAATACGTAAAACTCTGACGCTTCGTGAGACGCGAAGAACAACGCGGCAACGGCTTCTGTACCACGCGACCTGTCACCGCGCGTCTCCGAACGAGAGTACGAGAGTACGCGGCTTTCCATGCATAGAGCGAAAGAGCAAAAGGAGAAAGAGAAAGGTGTGTGTATGTATATTGCGCGACGCGCGTTTCACAACCGGTCCTTTACTCACCCGGGAGGGAACCCGACGACGTGTACAGGCGTTACAGTAAAATTTCCGGGCAAGCAATTCGGGAAAACGAAATCCGGCGCAAGTGTCAACTTGTGTATAAACGTTGCGCTCTGCTCCAGCCCCGTTCGGGCGGGCGACCAACCGACCGACCGTACCCGTCAAAGGTGACTGCGACGAGTCTCCGCGCCGCCGCGAGTGGGGAGCCCGACTCTCTCTCCGTCTCGCTCGCGCGCACCGTCGCCACGGAAGCTTCATCCCCCACTTTCGTCTCACCTATCGCGAGGCACCTCGTCGAAAAGAGCCGGGGACTCCGCCGGCCATTTGGCGCGCTTCTCCCCAGACGGCGCCACGTCACGCGTGTGCGTAATGGCGGCGTTACACTGATCTCGGTATGTATATATACCTAATGCACAGGGACGGCTACACACACGCACCTAGACAACAAATACTTTTAACTTACTACCATATCTCACTGATATATTATATCGAGCAAGCGATGGTGATAAGACTTGTTTTTCGTACATACATATGTAACTACAAAAACTAACAAAAACTAACTCTACAAAAACACTCCTCTTCCTTTTATTTTATTGTTTTTGTCCAATGTGTGTACAAGTTCCTTCGCGATAAATCCGTTTGGTTTTCGAAGATATTTCGATGATTATTCTCTTTTTAGAAAGTAATATTTTGGAGTAGGAGGAGTGTTCGCAAAGTTTGTTATTTTCTAACAAGTTTAAGGACTTCTTGCGGGTCAAAGATTTGATTTTGAAACATATATAAACTTCACACAGCGCACACGAGTTTTATATAAAAACGGATTTAGCAATACAATTTTTATTTTTATTATGAAAAATGAATGTTTTACATATGGCTGATATTTAGTGCACTTGCTATATCGTAGGTACAATAAAAATTATGCTAAATTATAATAATAATATTAATAATAATAATAGAAAGTGACAAAGTTAAAATAAGAAAGAAACTCAGAAGCACAAACTAAAACTCGTACTACACGTGCAATGAACCTTTCGATCAACCTCGTTATTCATCTCGTCTTCGTATCTATTTCAAACTATTTTGTTTTGTTAAAAAAAAGTTCTGAAGTCAGTCTTCGCTAAACATACTCACAAAAATTTGCAACATTTCGACTCAGTGAATTTATGTGTCGAGAAAAAAAAACTATTTTTTTCATCTACTTTCGAAGGGTCGACAGACAGTCCCAAAATATTATAAATTCTTTTGACACGAGTTTTTTCTTTAAGTTTAATTGAAAACTATGTACAATCGAATCACACGCAACAAACAACTTTTGAAGTTTCTGAATTTGAATATTTGCGATCGAAATCGTACGCGATATATAATAATATAATAACGAGCGCTGATTCTAAACAGAAGGAAAGCGCGAGAAAAACTTTGTGAAATTATGGATAAAGTGCAAAACGGAGATTTATTACGTTTAATCAGCAGATTGAAGACTGAAAGATTCAAAATTTTTGTATTTCTCACATATCTCTATACGTATTTGGCAAAGTGGAGTCAAACTTGGGAAATTACAACAAGAATTAGAATCGGTTGTAATTAATCCCGGCTTACGGTTGTTATAGAAATTTTTTTCTTTTTTGTTTATTCGTGATGAAAACTCTTATCTGATATACGTGTCAAAACTTCGCAAACTTGTGTGCAAATTCGAAGTATATTATTACGTGTGTGAATAATACATCGGAACGTGCAGAGCCGCTACATTGTGATCTCGTACAAATTTGGTTTTTTTTTTCTTTCTTTTTTTTTTTTTACACACAACACGAAGCGCAAGAACGACGCTTTTTTCTTTGAGAAACCAAGTATATATACAAAATTATACTTGTTCAATCTCGGAAACGTATTTGACCTGCCAAATATAAATTTGTTCTAGAACAAAACTAAAATTATTGCAAACCAATTGTTTAAAACCAAGTCTTAACAAACATTCACACATTTCTTGGAAAAACAAATTTTTTAGACAATTTCAAAAGTTCAATCAAAAGCGAGACGAGGCAAAATTGTGAAAGGCGACGGATTTAGCAAAAAGAAAGCGTCTTCGGTGTATTATATTAAATAACTAAAAAAACACACAATGGTAATTGAAAACACTTGTTTACACGCTTTCCGCGCAGCTTCCAATGCTTACACGCAGTGGTCTCAACTTGCAAACTGTTTTGAAAACTGCCGTTATTTTTTTTTTTTTTTTTTTTTTGTTACTCTCGTCTGAAAATCCCCTTTGTTTTTCTTTCCCTGTCTCGTCCGTTTGCCAATCAATTAATGAACATTTGTCTTTTTTCCTTTAACTCTCACATTTTTTTTATCTATATTAAATTATATCATTATTTGTTTTTATTTATAGCTCTATATTTATAATTATATATATATATATATTTATATATGTATATCACGCCAGCCACGTCGTCGATTTAGTAACCCTAGGTACATCTCGTCAACAATCATTCCTTCCGCTTTCTTTTCTGCTCCTTCTTCTCGTTTGCACACACGTATCTTGAAATGTGTTTCAGTTGTTAATTGTCGCTAAATTATGCCGGCTTCTGTGAACCTTTCTTGCCGATAAGCGATTTGTGAATATGTGGTATGACACCTGAAATCAAAGTCATCAACAATGTGAACAAATTTGCTTGTTGTGTAATGTGGCGCAGATCGCACGTGTACAGCGACAATTAAATTAAAAGAGTATTCTTCAACGTCGAATTCTAACGTTGTTGTATTAATAATAGAAACAATTATTATATTTTCCAGAAAAACATACCTCCTCCCGCAATTGTTGCCTTAATAAGACTATCTAATTCTTCATCTCCACGAATTGCAAGTTGTAAATGTCTGGGTGTAATACGTTTGACTTTCAAATCCTTTGACGCGTTCCCCGCTAACTCCAACACCTTAACAAACAATAAACAATAAATTATCATTGCATGAATGTTTTGCTCAAATTTAAAGGCGGGAAAGTCAGCCATGCTGCTGTTGTAGCGTTCGCGGCGCCATCAGCACTCGTGACGGCACAGCACAGCTCCTAAGTCCTAAACGGCTCCGATCTGTATCGCCGTCTTTGTACTTTATCTCTTTTCTTTTGTCTGTTCTGTCTATGTGCCGTTTACTCTTCCCTCAGCTTTTTTTTTTCACGTTTGACGCGATTGTTGCAATATTTTATATTTATACGCGTTAAAATCAAACGTTGTTAAATATATACAACACGTTAAAATACATATGTACATTTTAATGATTAAATGTATTAATAGCACTTACTTAAAATGCTCGCCAAGCACATTAACTCTTTAAATAAGACCGTTTACTTGTTGATGAGACTGTTGTTTATTTTTTTTTTTTTATGTTAACGCATTCACGTATTGTGTATTTATAGCACGTAAAATAACGATGTAATATCTATAACATATTTAAGTGGTTTTTAAAACTATAGTAACATAACGACGTAAGAAAAAACCAATGTATTTATAACGAACTGTCTTGAACCAAACCGCGACAAAAATATAACGCGGGTAGTTAAGAATTAATTAGTTATTCGTTTTTTTTTTTTTTTTTTTTTTTTTTTTAATTTTTCGTTACATAAAAATATTTTTTTTTTATATATATATCTTCTAAATTCGATCACGTTGTCACGTTTTATTTCTGATGTCTGCATGCAACAAACATGCGATTTTGTGGAACATATTTTTTTTAACTTAAAGATTACTGTTTTGTATATCGGGTATATAATATATGTCTCTCACTCTCGCACACGTTTGCTCACTTACCTCGGCCGTGAGGTATTCCAAAATGGCCGCACTGTACACTGCCGCAGTAGCGCCCACCCGACCATGACTCGTGGTTCTGTTTTTCAAATGCCTGTGAATTCTGCCTACGGGAAACTGCAATAAACCGCCGAATGAATAATCGCACTAGCCTAATCCTCCAGACACGCGTCAAAAATGTAATCCAGAACGTATGCGCGCAGTCTCTCTCTCCCGAGACACACCCGATGTTTTAAATACGATATAACGAATTACATGTGTGTGCGTGTGTATGCGTGCGTGACGTCAGGTCTGTACATATAGAAATCGACAGTGTGTGTTCCGATACAAAAAAAAAACTCGCAGATTTTCGGAGAAAGAAAACACGTGTTACCGCACAAATAAATAACATGTTTTGGAATTGGCGAATTTTTAAGAAGAATCTCGTGGACACGCTCAGAAAACAACAGATGAGATGTTACATGTCTGATAGTGAAAATTCTTTGTATTCTTTTGTATTCGAAGTATCTTTCAACGTGCATCACAAATTTCGAATCAAATGTTACATTTCATCTAAAAAAAAAAAAAAAACATTTTTATAAACAAACCTCAGTTGATGCAATATTTATATAAAAAAACATGTAAAAAACAAACAGCATCAAGCAATTAGGGCTGCCTATTTAACGATATTTTCAAACAAAAAGAGATTGTGTTTCACATGTTTTTCTGGACAGTCTCGCACACGCAAGACGGGCACCGTCTGTTAAATATTCCGTCCATACATTCAGAGCAAAACACACACACACACACACATGGACATGAAATACAGAAGTATGTAAAAATAACGTCTAGTCTGAATGCGGCGTTCATAACGCCAACAATGTGCGTTAATACGCATCCATACATAGTGTGTTACATCGCCCCGGAAACGAATTTTCTCAACACAACAAGGGTTTTGTTTCGAAGCATCGCCGATACACGCGCACGTGTACACGACCAAGTTTTTTTTATATTCATTATTAAAATTGCAAATTCATTAAAATAATTATATATATTTGAGGTCTCCGTCTAAAACAATAGTCGAACATTGCACGCGTGTACGTCATCAGTTGCAAATTCTCGAGAGCGTGTCGCGATGTAAATTGAAGTAACTCAGCTGTGTTTTTCTCATTATTAGCTGCGTGTGATTGCCGACTGAAATTTTTATTCGCATCTAGTGTCTTTAAGTAATAATCGCCACTGACGCGTCTAGTGACTTCTACGACCGCGTGCCGCGACTTACGGCCAAATGTTTTCAGGACGGGACGTCGGTTTCCGTCTATTATCCGTCCGCGTGACATTCGGCCGTCGGCCACGGCGTCAAGCAGTTCCCGGCCGAGGCTGAATATCGAGCGATAAAGCAATGACACGGATTTCCGCAACAATGTTCCGCGAGACGAGTCCCAGGTCGCCCGGCGCGTTTGCCCGCGAGAAAATTGTGGCCACGGAAAAGTTCGTGCGTCTTGAGACCGTCCTCGACGGTCTCGTCCGCGACGCGTTCTATTCCGCTTCGTCATTTCGACATTTCGATGATGCGGCGGCTCTATGGGTGCACGCAGCGACTCGTTCGAGAGCGGGAAAAAAATTCCGTCGGATGCACGCGCGAATATCGAACCTTGTCTCGGCTCTCTCGCGCTGCGCGAATATCGAGCGGTGCGATTTGGCTCGCTCTATCTCTCTCTCTCTTTCTCTCTCTCGCTCTTTCCGTCGTCTCTCCAGATTTTGGCACGAAGTTTCGTCATCCGACGCACGCCTCGACCGACGCACGCGTTTGAGAACCTCTCTCTTTCTTTCTCTTTCTCTCTCTCACTCACTCTCTAACTCTCTTCTCTCTAAAGCGCATCCCGCCCGCTGCTCTAAAATTCCGCTTCGAGATTCTCTCTCGTGCCGATTTGTATATGACACACACACCACGTATTCTCGTAAGTGACTTGGCCCTCAATGAGATGCGGTCGATATTGTTGCACAATGATTTTGTTACCGAGCTGATACCGTGCCGAAAGCACATGCGCTTGACACGTCGAAATATCGTGTCTCAACGCATAGTTTATTTTAAAAACCCAAGTATTTCTTCGTGCGCGTGTGTGTTTGGAGAATGAGTGACTAGGGAAAAAAACAACGTTCGATTTCTACATATTTAATTTATCGCGCGCATAATTTTTGCCGTTTTCACTTCGCACACTTGTTACAACTTTATCGCACAAGCAATGTTCATCCCAGTTCTTGTTTCGTGTTCGTTTTTAATCTTGAGAAGAAATGATTTAAAATTCAACGTTAACTGTTTGTTTTTTTTTTTTTTAATCATTATCAATGCACCGCGTGGCATTTCGGGGGGATGAAATAGCGCAATTATCTTTAACTGTCATTTCGCGCTTCTCCGAAAAAATAAAAAAAACGCGGTCGATCTCTCTCGTACAAAAAGCTCCGCGTCTGTGTGTTACGTAATCCGAAATACTATTACAATATTATATTCAAACACTTTGTTCTATTAACTTTTAAGTGAAACGCGTAGAGAGCGTAATCTCTCTCTCCTTTCTCTCGACGTGTGTGCATTAGAGCAATCTCATTTGCCAGCCATTATATCGAACGACGAAATTATCGTACAATAAAACAACTCGACTCGCCGCGGAGGTAGTGTGCCCGGCCGCACTTACTTCCTCAAGATCCCTCCCTATTCGTCGTCTATACGCCACTACTTTTAGTGTTTAAATCAGCTAAAATGCAACCCGCGATTTCTCGCGAAGAGAAAGATACCGGACCGACGAATGTTAAATTTTTTTTTTTTTTTTTTTTTTTTTTTTCTGATACGTTTGATTGAGGAAGACAGAGTCGTCGTGATATCGCGCGCCGTGACTAATAATGTTAATCACGATGTTGGAAATGGCGGCGACGTGTGTAACAGATATCCGATAACGAATTCGAATGTTCAGAACCTTTTGATAACTTCGATTTCTCTTTAAAAAAAAAAAAAAAAAAAGAAAGTGTACATTTCTTTGTTTACACGAGTGATAAATTTATCTTTCTACTTCGCGCGTTCAAATTTGTTGGTGGAAACACAATTGGAAATAATACACTCTTCAATAGCAAAAAGTTGTTTAATATACGCTGCAAAAAAAGTGTAACAATTTATACAGCGATTGTAAAATATAAACTAAATTGTTGTTAAATTAGCTTATATATAAACGATTGATGTTGACACCTGATGGAGTCATTCTTTTTTCGCTAAGTACGTTGTCAAACAAAATCAACAACACGTTTTCTCTCTCTCTCTCTCTCTCTGCGTCATATATGTGCTTGTCGCATTTGAATTCAATGAAATTTTTGATGCGCGAGAGAATTGTGGAATTATATAAAAATTGCATTCCGCGCTGAATGAACAGCATTCCTCGCGCAGGCAGGCGAAATTCCCTCCGGTGCGATACTCGCGACGTGAACGTCGTCGGCTTTTACGTGCATCCGCCGATCCGACAACATAAACAACCAACGATCGATGAGAGATGTATCCCCGTCGATTATCGGAAGGACACGCGGCGCGGGACGGTTGTTTGTAATTTTTGCGAGAGAAAGGCGAAGAAGAGACGGTTCGAATTCGCAATTCTCGCGCCTCGGTCGCGATCGACCGTTCAGCGACGCGGAATTATCGCGTGCACATTGACAGGGAGGGTTAAAGTCATCAAAATAGGGGCTTGTGGGCGCGCGCGAGCTTGGTGTGTGCGGTCGATGGGATATTCGTTGCGGCTTGCGGAATATTGCGTCGCGGCCGATACACACGTACTACGCGTGAATACGCGAGAAAAATCTGATCGCGAGTGCCCATCGACGACGATGACAATCGTCCGGTCGTCGATTGTCGCGGGCAACGACAACAAGCGGAAGCCGCGCCGGTGTCAGTTGAACAACTCGGCGAGAAACGAGTTTGAAACGCGTGTATAATCGCCGGCCGTGCGATTGTCGCGGAATCGGACGGCAAAAAAAAAAGAAAATTAAGTCTCGATTTACCACGTAGTGCCGTGAAGTCATCGTGGGGTCGAATATCCGCGCCGAAACAATTCCAAGAAGGAGGAGGGGGAGAGGTGAAAGGGAGCATCAGTCAACGTGCGAGCCGGTCGGACTCTCGCGCGTTTGAAAACGGTCGTGTGCCGCACGCGACGTAATTCAAAAAATACAACGTCTCGCACGTCCGTTTCTCGAAGGTTCGACGCGGAAGCGCGTAGAGCGAGGAACACATCAACGTCGCGTGCACGCGCGAGAAATCCGCGTCGCGCTCCCGAAACCCGCATCGCCGATTACCGGAGAGCTGAGAACCGTCAAGTTTTTCGCGCCAACCATGATGATTTAACCTGCAAAAGACCGCGGGAAGCGCGTACGCGAGAATTGGCGAGAAACGAAGAGGCGAGAGCGAGACGCGCGCGTGTACACGTCCATCGATCACAGCGTCGTGCGTTATTGCGTTCAACGGTTGTTGCGACTCACCTGTAGGCCGGCCCTGGCCGAACGGGAGACCGCCTTTGCCTTTGCCTTACCCGAATCCTTGCCCGCTTTTCCGCCAGCCTGTTCACACACGAAAATCACGGTTAATTTGCGAGATCTGGCCGCGAAACTCGGCCAGCGAACGGAGGGGAGTCGGCGGCACGTGGGGCTGCATCCGGCGGCCGCGGATGGCCGATGTGCGCGACGAAAACTCGTGGATACTCACCATTGCGCGACGTAGATATTCAGCACTCACTCAGCACGAAAGAGTCGCGAGCAACCACGAACGACGCCGTCTAAACGCGATGAGCCCGCCAAATACGCTTGGCGCTGCAAGCGCGTGCTGCGACCGTGCCACGTGACCGCGCGCCGGCTAATAGCAGCGAAGGAACGCGCGAGCGGTTTGCCATCTGTCGACGAGTCGGCGAATTACCGCGCCATTTTCTGGTAAGGCTCGTGCGCCGTAACGACTTCGGTTGCTCCGAGGACTCGACGTCGGTTTTGGTCGTTTACGTATCAACGGAATTTACGAAACACGACGAGAGCTCTGATGTACGAATAACAGATAGAGGAGAAAATTGAGTAAAATGTGCGCAACACGCAATCAGCAAACTGTATAAAAAGCCATGTAAATCAGACCTGCGTGTTCATAAACAATTATTTTTTTTTGTATGTAATATTGAAATAAAAACGAAACGTTGCGTCTCTTTTGTGTCAGACGTCAGACAAGACAACGTCACAAGAAAAACAAAGAACGTCACTTTCAACGGTCGTCATCGTTGTATAATTAATATTATATTAACAAAATTTATACACACATATATTAATTAATTTTTAATAATACCGCAATATTACACACGTGTTTAATTATTGATATAACTACTATTTGAATAATGTGCATCGAACTGTTGATAACAAACCTATTTTTTATTTCGGAAAATAATTGAGAAATAATTGTTGCACAATGTGTACGCTTGTTGTTACAACATATTTCGAAAATGTTTAATTAAGTTTTGATTGCATTTCCGAGCGCGCCTTAGGAAAGAAATAAATAGATACCGTGTTTGTAAATTAAACAATAAAGATACTGTAGATTGATTGATTGATTAATTGATTAAAGCTTTATTTATATAGAGCGCTCTGGGATTAAGCATTCCCCTCAAGTAGATTAATAGATTTGTAGAACACAAATATATATGTATATATCGTCGTAAAGTTTATTTATTGGCAGGAAAAAGCAGTGAGATTTTCATACAAAAGGACTGGCTGCATACAAAAAAAAAAATACGTCTCTCTACTCGTGGCGATATAAAAATTACAATGCAAAGAGCGCGAACGAAACGGGTAGCTTGTTTATCCGATCGACTAATACAATCTTATCTCTCTTCGTAATCGGAATAATATGTATTAGTGTTGTTAAAAAAAATGTGTGGCTTGATGACGCAACAATCAGAGAATCGAAATGGGAATGTATACGTTTCCGCAGTAAACTTGATACTTTTTTTTTTTATCTGAAACATTAAAAGTAGCTGAGAACGGCCAGATTTCTTCCGTCTGAGAAATTATATTATCGTATCTCTTGTGTTTCTCGTCGTTGCGTTTCTCTTAAATTCGAATTAATCGAATCACATGAAGGTGCGATTCCAGGTATCGAAAGCCATCATCGACACCCAATATTCGATTATACGTGAAATTCGAACTCTGGCCCGTGTCTACCTGGCTCTCCGCCGCGGTATTATAATCGGTTGCGTAATCCACACCATATCCTCACGGCCACATCTCCAACAAGACCATCTCTGGTATTATCGAGGAAGCCCGATGGTAGTCAGTTGCCGGGCTGACGCAAGAGAGACGCGGCCAGGCATCAACGTGCCTTCCTCGCGCCGATATCGACTTCGTCCGATGCGCGCGGTACTTGCGCGCTGGCGCGGCAATTTTTCCCGCCATTTTTATTTCGCCATTTCGCCGCCCTGCCCTGCGCGTCACCTGCGTCCTTCGACCCTTCCATGACCGTTGGTTCTCGAGACCTGCTCCTCTCTCCATTGTGCTCTCTCGTTCTCTTGTTTACACCGTGTCGCTCGCGCTCGTTTTCTCTCCGCTCCGTGCCTCCCCGGTTTTTCTTTGAGAAGGAAATTTCGACCCTCGTCTTTTTAATATTGCTCGTAGTTCGCCTCCGCCAGCTCGTCGCATTTATCGTCTATGTCGCCCTGAAAATTAACATTTTTGCTGGAAAATAATATCTCTCTCTACATTATAAAAAAAAAAAAAAAAAATGTACGTTTCTCACAAATATTTGTTTTTATTACTTGGAAGAACAAAATAAAATGCAAGAAAACTAGGATAGAAATATGAACGATTAATCGAGAAAGAGGTAGTAGACTCTAAAATTTAAAATATTAACAAAAGAAGGCCAGTGGGAGTTCAGACACAGATGTTGGTGTGTTATATAATATTGTTTATTGAAATGATGTGTTATATAATATCATTGATTAAAATAAACAATAACTTTTCAGTAAACAATATTATGTAACACACACCAACAACTAAACTCCCATTGGTCTCATCTTTTGTTAATATTTTAAAATGAATGTTACCTCGTCGAGCTGTAGACATTTGCCCCACTCGATCAACGTGATCTCATGGTCGTTGTCGGCATCGCAGGAGTCCAGGAACGGCGCGATGCAATGCTCGAGGGCCATCAAGGGCGCTCTGATCGGAAAGAGTTCGTGTCTGGACACCGTTCGGTCGTGCGGATGGCCGTCCAGGTCGCACCACTTCCAGATCGCGGCGTTCGTCCAGCGTACGGTGTGATTAGTCTCGGCCTCACGTTGCATCTTCAGGTAGTGCGACGGCAGTTCCTGACGGTCCGCCAAATCGCGCATAATGTTGAACAGCCAGTCGCGCATTCGCCTGGGAAAATCGGCCATGTCCTCTTCTTTGCACGTCTGCGCGCACACGGAATTGCGCGATTTAACGAGTGTTAAAAAATTTATCGGAATAATTGAAAAAAAATACCGAGTCTACACGGAAAAAAAAGTAACGTCGAATCATCGGTTTTATTTGAACATATCGTATCCTGTTGTGATGCAACATCAATATGTTTTGTATTTATATGTAGTTTAATAAAGCTATTTATTATTGAAATACACAGCAGATAAAAGAACCTAGATATTTTCTAGGTGACATAAGAAACTTCTAAGAAATTCCGTCCGCTTTCTTTATTTATTATCTAGATATTTAAGTTATTTAGATATTAAATTTATTAAGAATCTAGATATTAAGTTAGTCGCAATGCAATTGAATGAACAATTTATTTTTGCGGCAGTCCCGTGACTTCAATTGAAGCAACTCAATTTTTTCCGTGTAAAAGAACTGATAAAAAATTTGTTTTTTTTTTTTAATTACGTCGGAAAAAGTCCGTTAAAACAGAGAAAAAGTATTGTTGGACTAATTCACTGTATATTTTTTCTCCCTCAAATAAAAACATAATCATTCCGAAGCCAGCAATGAAATACAATTCACAGTTGGAGAGAGAGAAAGAGGAAATGAATTTCTTCTCTTTAATTGAGGCTTCGGTTTCTTATTTGACAACAACATTTCCGCGTTCTGTTGTTACACCTGTGACAGAATAAATAGATACATACAGGCATCTGTCGGCACTCGCCGTAGTACTCGATATGAACGTGCTGATAGGTGGGACCTCTGCACCTGGCGTCGCCGGTGTCGCAGAAGCAGCGCGCCTGATAGACCTCGCAGTCGCTTCCGAAGGTCTCGTTGTGGTTGGTGCAGACCTTGCGACGTGGATCGACCTCCGGATTGCAGACCTCCACGCAAACGCACTCGGCCGTGCCCTCTTCCGTGCTCTGAAATTCAAGAGACATACATTCCGTGCACGTCCGCCGAGAGGGAGAGAAAGAGAGAGAGAGAAAATCTTTTAGCGACGTTATGTTTGTCTTCTCTTCTATGAGAAAACGACGAACCTTGCAAATGCGACCAGCTCCGCAGTGCTTTTCTATGCACGGGTCCTGGAGCAAGAGCTGCTTCGCTCTGACCTCGTTCTTCTTGCCATTTTCGAGGCTGACCTCAGCGGCTTCCGCTTCCTCAGCGGCCATTTCGTCAGCCTCCAACATGTTCATGATCTCATCCTGCACGGGCGTCTCCGTGGTGGTCGTGCGACGTCGAGTTTTTCTTCTGCGCTGAGAATTCATTGAGACGACAAATTGGATTAAGTCTTTGTGTTTCTTCTTCCGTACTACTTTTCGCATTTTACACAACAGAGAGAGAGAGAGAGAGAGAGAGAGAGAGGAGGAAAAAAAACAGAATGTATTATATAGTTTGCGTTAACGAATGACGCTAGCTAGTACCTGAACGGACGCGTCCGCTATCAGCACCGTCATCAGCAACGCGATCAACAGCAGTTGCAGCTTCGTCCGCATTGCGATCTCTGCGACAAATCGATGTCAATGAGAACATATACACACACACACACACACGTGTTGCATCTTCGTTAAAATAATCGGCCTGAATTGAAATGAAATTGGCTTGAATAGAGAGACCGAACATCTATCCATCTGGTAGTATCTGGAGCAATATCGTTATTAATCCAGACACGTCGACCGCGAATTGTAAACCTCGGGAGTAACGCGACCCTATTCATTAAGTTATACGCCATAGACGTCTTGGTGAATGTAAATCAATAAAAATTTAAGTTTTTGCAGTACATTTTTTAATTTCCATGGAGGTAATAAAGTACTTCACGCATATGTAATGCGAACCGGGCATCGTGTGTGAATTAAATTTAATTTTGAGAGATTTTAACGAGTCATGTGTCTCTTTGTATAAAGAGTTAGTTTGCGTAACGTTTTATTTTGTTTGATTCTCCGCTTAATTATTTCAATTAACAATACCGCAGATTAATTTGATTACGTTATTGTACGGGAATAAATTGCCAACTTTTTCTGAAGACGATCCATTTCTGGATCGAAACGTTAAGATAAATTAATAATATTGTTTTTTTTTTTTTTTACATAACACCATCTGTGTCCAAGGCTCTTGTTGACCCTTTCTTCTCTTTTGGATTTATTTTCTTTTAAATTCTGGAGCCTTTTTACATCTTAAAAAAAAAAAAAAAAAAAAAAAAAAAAACAAATCGAAAAGATTGCAAAAACACAATCTATCTGGCGAGGCATAAAATCTGTATTTTTCTCGGAATAGATCCAAATCTCTTAACGCCCGGAAGGGGTTAATATCCCCGAGCTAAATCGGGTGCGGTGTTCTGAAACCGTGTAAATAAATCAGCCGGTCGTTTCTCGTTTAATGTTTTATTACTCGCGTCGTTCCCAATTGGCGTTGGCATGAAAGACGAATCGCGCCGCGCTACACATTCGCGCGCGTTTCGAAAAATCTGGATCGACGTAACGCACGCACGCACGCACGCACGCACGCTGACCCCACGCGGGGTCAACTATGACAATAAATATCGCGAGACCTTAATGCGAGCAACGAAGCGATAACCCAGATATTTGAAAACAAAGTCGTTCCTCATCAGAGACACATCCGAGTTTTCGTTCTGCGTGGATGGATGTACAATGGGTTTTACTTACGTCGCGCTCGCTTCGTATTGTCGCATTTCATTTAACGGAGACTGTGTGTATAAGAACGCGACGCAGCGTTTGTCAGCAATCGACTGCTGCATTTGTCAGCGATAAAATTTTGTCTCAAAAGAAACAAAGCTTCGTCTTGAAAAAAAAACGAAATTATAAATAAAATTAAGTAATCACGTAGAAGAACTTGACGACGAAACGAGGAAGATGCTTTTATCTACGTATTAAATTTTATCTATGTTACAAAAATCATCATTTTTTTCAACTCACATATTATATTTTTAAACAAAGGAAAGAAAGAAAGAGAGGAAGAGAAGCGTGCGATGCGGACACAGTCTGTAATCTTATCAAAACGCCGCTCGTGAAAAAAAAAAAATAAATAAATAAAACTAAACAATCGCACATGAAAACTTGACGACGAAGCAAGGAAGATATTTTTATCCACGTAAAATCATAATTTCCTTATCTACATATTTTTAAACACAAAGAAAAAGAGATAGAGAGAAGTGATGAGAGTGATCAATTGTGCGATGGCCGCAATGTACAACACAATCAAAGACACTACATAATCTTATCAGAAAGACGCTCCGCGACTCCGCGAAAAGATTGCGTAATGTGTACTTGAGTACGCGACAGCTATTAATACGTAACGCGTAACCGGGCTGACGGGAGGAGGGTTGAGCGTTTCCGCGTAACGGGTTAAGGTCTTCGCGTTCGTTTCTTCTCCGTATAAGCGTGCGGAGAAAGAAACCGACGACGGGGCCGATTCGCGCATACGCCGCACAACGTAACATATCGCGCGCTCATCTCTCGGTAGCGGGCGCAGCGCGTTCGCGACGCGTTGCGCGGCTTCCTTTCTGGAAAGCGCAGCGGAGACGCGACTTACACGTCCGCGTAGGAATCGTGCACTCTCTTTGTTTTTTTTTTCTTTTTATCGCGCTTCACTTGAACGTGGGCGAAATCGTGCCGAGTGTGCACGGACAAAAGAACGAGATTGCTGAGAGCAACATTACGACGGGGGGCATTTCGGTGCGCGCGTATTTATTTTTGTTTGCGCGTATACATATATAAATCGCACAAGTAAATTTTAAAATTAAATATTATTGAATTTTATTTGTTTGACGTAAACTTTTGTCAATCGCAAACTTAATGCGGACGCAGAAATACTTGGGCTTTTGTTTTCCGACTTTATTTTTTCTGTGAAAAAAGACACAGAAATGAAATAAACTTTGAGTTTATTTTTGTCGCCTTCGTAATTGCAGGCGATGCTACTGGAAAATGCAAAATGTTGGAAACAAAATATTCCGTCAACGGTGGCGAGGCCCTCGATGATGTAAGACCTCTTTTATGGAAATGTTATTTTCACGTTTTCGCTCGACCGGTTACCCGCCCACGAAACGTGTAATATCCCATAAAACTCAAAGGAATATCAAGGACACACGTCTTATCTATTTACCATCTCCGCCAACGCGGAATTAAAAGTTAACCACTTTGCTTCGCGGCGCGACGCTCGAGCTAAACGCGTTGATTCGATCCATCTAGTCCAATTTGTTCGTTAACGAGCGGAAGTTTACACATAAATCGATTATTATCATGAGTAATAGGACACACAGACGGGACACACAAATCTCCGTTAGATGTTCATTAGACGTTGCACGGAATTGCGAGCGTCCGTCGTTAGAGACGACGTCTAAATGGAGACGTGCGGGGGAATGTTGCGAATTGTAAAATTATACGACGTCGTGCAAATTTTCATACCCAAATTAATCGCGCGAGAAGTGTAATAATATCTCCTTCCGAATCTCTATTCTCGCCGGAGAAACATGACAGTAATCCGCAAACAGAATTTCCGTTCGCATTTCCGCGCGCGCACGCACACACAGACGTATGCGGATTTCATGAAGAAAGTGACTCACATGTAATAACTTACACTACGTGAGAAAATTAATTACGGCTCGAGACCGTGTGACTTCATTTATTTGAAAGATATTACCTACATATCTTGCGAGTTTTTATTTTTCTCCAGATAGGGTTCTCGAGTGTTGAAATAATACGCGCCGCACTTTTCCACTTTGCGGCGATGGAAAGTCCGAAACCAGTTATTCGACTTCGGGAAGAAAAGAATTGAAGCGCGCGCGCGCGTAAAGGACGGATGAAGGAGCTCGTAAAAGAAGTTTAGAAAAAAGAACGCTTTTATATGTGCGTTTTGAATTCTGCCGATGGACCGCTCTGGCGCGGTCTATTTATTCTCGCGACTGCCCGCGCGAAATTATTATTACTTCTCGCAATTCTCGCGTGTCGAGGCGCGTAGATAATTTTTTTTTTAATTTCAAAGCGAAAATTAAGTTGTTAATTCTGCAAACTAACTTGCGCGTTTTAAAATACCCCCGTTTCAAATTTAAAGCCCGAGGGAATTGTTTTATGTGTGTGCGTGCAAAAACAAAAAAAATATTTTCAATTGTAAATCACTTTTCAAAACGGAGAGAACCAGTTATTGTCGCGTCCATACCTTTCGCGCAGACTTTCCTCACGAGGTATGTATGTACTTGCGTCAGTTCCCTTACTCGGCAAGCAAGATCGAGATGAGTGCAGCCCTCCAAATCGGTCGCTGGACCGGTATTGACTGCGCCCGAGGCGCGACGCCGCGCCGTGGCGAGCCTATCGCGAGAGTCTCCCGACCGGAGAGGAGAGATGATCTCATCTCCTCTCTCGCGTTTTTTCTTTCTTCCTACACCCCTACACCCCCGTCTGTGATCTTTCCGTCGTTATGTGCACGCGTGTACGCTCTGGCGTACATACATGCTCTGCCTGTCACGCGTCCCGTCTTACGCAATGCGTGCGGGCTCTCGCGCACATGGCCGACCGACGTCGCGTCTCGGTGACGTTTTGAAAACACAAAAGTCGCAAGACACGAGGTTGTTTCTCCTTTTCCGCAAGGGGTTGCTCCTCCTCGGCTTCCACCCGGAAAATCCTGAGAAAAAAAAGACTCGGAGAGCGCGATAGAAAATAACAAATAATAAAAATCCTTACAAATGCGCGCAGTGATAAGAAAAACACGTAAAATGAAACATTAAATTAGACAAGCGCGCAGTTATTTTAATATCACACGTTACGTGTGTCACAACTTTCGAGCTGATCGACGAAAGAGTTAGATAAGAAATGTGTAAAACAGAAAAAGTAACAAATAGAAATAAGTCTCGCTGACGTCAGAGCCTCAGAGTTGAGAGATTTGATCCAAAAATCTCTCGTGCACACGCGAACGTAATTGCGAATTCCACGTTGACTACATCGGTGGTGGTGACCAGCCAGGTTTCGCTGCCGATGAATCCCAAGTAGTGCTCAGCGGCAATTTCGACAAAGCTGCTTGTACACAGAAAAAATGTGATTTAACGCGCTCGAGAGCTAACTAATAAAATTCAAACCAAACTGACAATGAGAGAAGCGCGCGTATCGCAAATAAATGAGAAGAGACGCCACGTAGTTAGGGGTTGTTTTGTTTTGTTTTTTTTTTTTTGATAGTATATAAGGTAGGTACGTATATTGTACTAAATGCAAAACTTTACAATACATTTGATGGGTTTTTTTTCTTATTTTTCTTTTGAACATTATTTTCATATTTTTTTTTTTTATATCGCAATAACGTTTATCTTTAATTGATTATACACACAAACTGGTCTGGCCGACCGCGAAAATAAAAATGTATGCTACAAAAATTCACAACTTATTAACCACCATCCTATTGTTACATTGTTATAATTATTTTTATATCTTATTATTCTTCTCTCTTTCTCTCTCTCTTTTATATATATATATATATTCTTTCTTTTTATATATTTGTATTAATTATATTACTTAAAATCAAAAACATTCACACTAAAAATTTGCAGAGCCTCTCTTTCGAGTTATGTAAAGCGATGATCTCTCTCTCTCTTTCTTTCTTTCTTTCTCTCTCTCGCATAACTGCGGCTTTGAACACGTTGTACTTGAACACACGGATATGCACATGGACGTAGTAAAGTCAAACGGTGTCTGAGTGAGCGTGTGGAACATTTTTTATTGTAGGTGGCAGGCGAAAATCGGAAGTCATATTAAATTTGCGCAATTGCAAATATTTAACTACATCTCATCCAGCAAAAAAACACACTCTCTCTCTCTCTCTCTTCTTTTCTTCGAATTACTAGAAACTGGTCTTAGATACGTGAGATAAAAACGATAATGGAGAGCCAGTCTACCTCGTTTTTTTGTTTTTAATGTACAAGAGGACGCAGAATATAACTTTTTCTTCCATACAAATACTCCTTGTTGAAATATATATATATATATAT
>QVOB01008088.1:0-13039 GCA_014839585.1 Pseudomyrmex concolor | reverse complement strand
GATGTGTTTTTGGAATTAAAACCTATGCGAGAGGCGATTGATAAGTATTCGACGCATAGAAAACAAAAGTAGTATCACGCATATTGCTGATGACAAGTTTCATCCCTCAGAAGAACATAAAATGTACAATTAGAGAACTAATACAATTTAAATCTAGTAACAAGATTAAGCGAAGGAAATAAACTGTACTAATCCCTTTTTTGTTTATTCCTTTATAATTTGCTTCTTCTTCTTCTCGTAAACTATCTCTAGCTCACCGAAATCTTTCACAGCGCCGTAATCGTCGCTTTTAACATCACACCGCCGACGAAGAACGCTGACGAGGAAGGACAACCGCCGATGATACTACTGTCACTGTCTATGCGTCGTTATGGATACTTATACACTTGTATATATATACACACATATATACACACGCGCAATAATATAAAACAAGCACATTAAAAATATAAAATTCATGTGTTGTAACAACAAACTCGAAACAAACGGGTATCGTTGAAAGTAGAGCTCGTGGATGATGAAGGGACGGCAGTAATGTACAATACACGAACAAATTTTATTCACAACCTTATCTCAAACTAACCGATCATAATAATTTTACACTTTTTTTTTTTAACGCTACGATCTATCACAATGGATTCTCGGTCTTCGCTCTTCCTTTCGGAAATGTATAGAAATATATATGGATAAATGCTAAAGAGCTACTTAAAATTAATCGCATTTTTTTTTTTTTTTTTTTTTTTTTTGCGCATCTATACATAAAATGTCACAACGGATACGTATGTACATATTAGGTACAAGCTCTAAGATTCACAATGGAAAACATGAATCAATATTTCTGCTGGATATGTCGTGAAGGCATAAAAGCTAGATCTACGTATGATTTGGTCCGATCTTCCGTAAATCCAGTGTTTCGAAAATATTCACACAAGCTATCCGATTAAGATTAAGCAATTCTCAGAGTATGGCGGAAACTAATCGTTAGTTTAATTCCAAAAAGTTAAGAGACACTATAGAAGACACACCAGTGTTCAATCCAATAAGATAAAATATATAATCGTCGGGATAAGTACAATATTGTACAATTCGCGTTGTTGGAAGGTATGTGTGTATTGTATGTGATTTTTTATTTCTATAAATACTCTTAAAATAACTCCTTATCTCAATATATATTCTTATTAAATTATTCATTCTCTTTATAATTTAGCGAAAACTCTCTAGCTATGGACTATAGTCTTATTTGTACTTACTTTTCTAAAGATTAGAGTGTTATTATTATTAATTTTTTTTTTTCAAATTAATTTATATAATAAAAGTACATCGAGTTTCTTGTGTTATTTATTGCACTATATCGTATATTAATGGAAATATCCGAGGATAATTGCGTCACTTCCGAGTCAAAGTGACTTTGCCAACGTCGCGTAATACGTCGTAGAAAAATATATAGGGATGTTGGAAGTGACGTCAAATCAATCATTTGAGGAACGACGCGCTTTCAAGATGATATCGTAATTTTGATCACTACAATTCTCTATAGTCGTACAGTGGTAACGTTCAAAGGTAGTTACGTTCGGCGCAGGCCATTGATGAACGATCGCTGTTTGCGTATGCGGTTTGTCGTCTCTGTCGTCATATGCGCGGAGACAACAACAAAACTTTTCTCAGCACGATAACTAGAATACGGATATATCTCGAATGTATAGTAAGTACTATTGCTCAAGCAGAGAGATTTGCTCGTGCGCTTCGCCATCGGAAATACTGAACGTTTCAATTCTCTTTCCGGGGTGCGTTATCTTTTTTTGTCATAGCTTCGTATGCTTCACACTGTCCGTCCAATAATTCTGTATTGTCATTGCCTCTAGCGAATTTAAAAACGAATCGTTATCCAAACTGTACATCTCTTCCGAATTATCCTGTAAAAGTAAAAAAAAAACCTTTTTTACGATGGTTTTTATAAATTAATATTTTGCTAAACGCTCATCGTGTGAGTAACACACTTACTACAAGAGATAATTTAATTTTATTTTTATAAATATAGTAATGTGTGATACTAACGCGAATAGTGGAATCATCGATGTAACCGGAGCTATCGGGATTGCTGCATTTGTCACTGTTCAACGTTTGTGGAGGGTTCAAGTACTTGCGCCTGAAAAAAAAAAAAGAAAGAAAGAGTTGACGAATGAAACGCGTTAGCGAGTTGTACGGGAACTGTTTAGGAGATATAATTAAAAACGCATCACGAGCTCGTTACCTGTATATAATGAATCCGAGACTACCCATTGTACTGAGTAGAGCTACGGTGGCTAAACAGCTGCCTGTAATTGCGGCTATACCCGCCGCGGATGTCGCCGAACTTTGTTCTGCGTTCTCGCTGTTGTTGTTGTTAGCGTCCACGTAATCGGAAGGTCGATTTTCTTCCTGCACTTGATCCCTCTTAAAGTTCTGCGTGATGAAAGTATTCCTCGCTCTGCTCAGACGAGTGGATTCGCTCACGCCAACTGCGCCACATTTGCTTCGCGTCATTATGAAGAACTTAAAACAATAAGCCTTTTCTCTTGCTAACACAAGCTACACAAAATCTAGAACGCTAATCACTTCATTACCAACTGAATAATATTGAGAACAGTTTAAAAGTCAAGTATTTTCAATTTATCTCGAGTAAACCGGAGCAGAATTAACAAGTAAATATAAAGAAAGAAGGTCACGCGTACAATATTGTAAAAGTTTAATTAAAATGCAATGTGAATTTTGTGCAAAATGACTGTGGTTTGTTGATTGATACGCGAGATTACTTATTGTCATGTACAATGCATTACTCAATTTTACCTTCGAGGATAGACGCCGCCGTGGCGAAGTGTTGCGTCTGAGCCACTTCCTCGTCGATCTCGATGTCATCCTCCGACCGATTGAACGTTCTGATCGCGGCGTTACTAGCACCAGCCGCGGACAAAGACGTTATAAACGTGGACCTTGTCCTGTTCAGCATCAAGTCGGAGATTTCTTCCTGAAGAGGTAGAACGGTGAGATCCTCAACTTCGTCGAAGCTGATGTTCCTGTTGGGAACGTTAGAGACCGACTGATTTCTTTCCTCCTGATCGTAGACTTTCGATCTGATCGAAGACTTGTTCGTCGTCAAGAACGTCGTCCACATTTTGTTGTCTTTCTTCGGGGTCGAGCTTCTAATCCACTCGACGTTCTCCGTCGCGCGCTGCGGCGTTGTCGTGCCGAGCGGCTCGACACTGGAGACGTTCCCGCGGATGCTCAGCTCGATCGTCTCGCGAATGTTCACTCCGCTGGTACTTCCACGTTCCAACGGTGATAATGCGACGGTGGTAACCGGTTGCTGCCTGTCACCTATCACGGCCGTGTTCGTTTGTGGATAAAGACCGATGGCCTTGGCGACGCGAGAATTCGACTTCGGCGATTTCGACGTGCGATAGATATCCTCGTTCACAAACGACGAGGATGTCACTCTCGAGGACGACTGATTGACGGGGTCTGATGTGGTAGACGGTAGAGGATTTCCAAGAATCACTGATGAAAGAATATGGCGTGCATATATGTCTCTTAAATGGCCTCGTAGGGGAGATTAAGGTGGTTGTGACACGAGTAAAACAGTTATCAACCTTGATTAGCGAAAAATAATAAATAGTGTTGCCGAAACGTGTGTGGCGTGACAGTGATATTGTCGCGAGCACGTGTCTTCTTCTAGTTTTATTGTAGCACTTATTTTTCATCACTAATCAAGGCTGTAACTTTTTACTCGTGTCACAACCAGCCCCAGTCTCCCCTACATCATATTGAGAAATTATCTTTTTTCTTTTTTTTTTTTTTTTTTTTCAAATTGAGAAGTTAAAATACGCAGAATGTCGACAAGCCTTGCGGAATAACTTCGTCTACAAAAGATTTTTTTTTCTTACGCACGAAAATTTGATCAGACACTATTTTTTATGTATATGCACTTTTTCTTTTTTATTATAATTTTACTTACTTTCCTAAGTAAAACGTATAACTCTAAAACTACAACTTTTAATCAAATATATTTATTTACGCGACAAGTAAAAATTCATTTAGAAGAAGAAATTGAATTGTCTGCTTCTTGCAAATTCGAATCTTCGATCGCGCTTGATTGCATAAGGTGACCTAATTAAAGCGCAAAGACGTTGCTCGAGTGTTTTTATTGATCTTTTTTGAAAGTTAAACGGAATATAGCGAGACAAACGATTACGTCAATATGTATAAAACTTGACAAGGCTTTACGTCATGGGATGAAAAAAATATCTAATAATAAAATGAACTCACCAAGAAATTGTGCGGTAACCCAGAACCAATGCATCCACCAATGCAGCGTCATCGCGTCATCTGGATAAATCTGCAAATATCAAGTGTCCTTCTATCACTGACGCGTGTGATAAAATCGTGTATTTCGCAAATTCATTCAAATATCTGCATTCGACTGTCAATAAATTCATTCTTAATGCATCAAACCTTTAAGAATAACTCAAAATTAATTCAACTTCAAATCTAACAAATCTAATCTTTTAGATAAATTTTGACCGAGACAAATGAACGATCACTTAGTTGATCACTGATAGAAGAAAATGGTTAAATCTCTGAGGTGAGTAACGTAATGACGTAATCGGGTTGCTCAATTCTGAAATCCGTGAGTCATTGTGGCGAGAGGAATTTTAAGACCGACTCACTCGGCTTTCCAGGTATGTAGCAATTGTGACAGAATCGTGAAAAAAAAAAAAAAAAATTAAAAATGTCGTTATATTTGTTATAAATATACTCGTCGCTTCGGGAGAAACAATCCATTTCGAAAAGCCAAATGTTGACGTGTGATTTATATAAATTTCGAGTTTTTCAGACTTAATCCACTCTGCGACGATTTCATGGTTGATCGATGTCACAACGCTGTTAAATCTTCATGGTGCGATGTGAACCGCAATTTTCGCGTTGAGATTAACGCGAGATTGCAATTATTATGGACCGGTGCTGTCGGACAAGCAGTGCATTGAACGCAGGTGCTCGTAAGCAATATTAAGTGCTTACACGGTCAGCATCTCCGCAACTAAAAACAAGTCAACACACAGCGCGTCCGGCGTGTTTGATACACCAAGGAACGCAAAGATGCATTTGATGATCGCTGTGTGAACAAATCGGGGAGCAAACATAATACTGTATATATGTAAAAACTGTATATGTAAAAACAATACTATGTAGTTTAGATAATATCGAATTCTTGATTAAACAAATAATATTATTTTATTCGAGAGCAAAATGTGTCGTACGAAAAATCGCATAGAAGACAAAATACCGGACTTGTTGCCTTATAAAATCCTTTGATCTCAATATCATTTTACAACAAAATATAAGAAGATCGTTCGGTAAAACTACGTATAGAAAAAAATATGTTTGAGAACGTGTGTATTAAATTAAAAAAACGTTGTAAAAATCAAATTAATATAAACAAATATACACATTCGCAATACGTTCACTTGAGCGTCGAGAACATGGTGCGCGCGCGTGACGGAAAGATGCGATAGGTTGAACAGCAGGATATAGTGCGACGGTCACGCTCCGTTGACTGCAACCAGTTGCAATTCGCGATGTGACGTGAATAGTACACGATAGAGATTACTTAAAGATCGTCAGTAATTTTCTAATTTTATTGCCGGAGAAAGAGCGTACTTGTATGTACCAATCAACGTGCGCATTATGTACACGTACGGTACAAAGGTGTAAAACTGTTTCGTTGAAAGAAACTGTAGAAATCAGAAAAATTCTATTTAAAATTGACAACAGCTCCTACATCCAATTATCGTTATTTTTTAAATTTGCGCAATTTAAGATTTTTAAATAACGTAGCGTGAAAAAAAAATCTAGAATCTAAATATAACACTCTGCCGTGCTGAGCAAACGAGCTTCCTTTGGACAAAGTGATTACGGAAAATTAAGGAGAATATGAGACACGCTCCTCTCTCCGTGTACAGTTAGCCGAGCGGTCATGCTCTCCCGGGTGTAACCGGTCGCACCTTTGCGCGGATACGGCTCGGTGGTGCGTCGAGCAAGAAAGAAAGGACACAAAAGAGAGACACCCGAAGGATCTTTGTCGCAAGTTTCCCATCGCTAAATTCAAACTTAATAAAGACGCAACGGAACAAAAGACGCGCGGACCGCTCTTCTTTTTCCAAACGACAAAGGTTTCACCTTGTTTCACCTTGTACAGAGTACCCTTCTTCTGTGTCCATGTGACTTCATTCATAGACCGGAAACGGGTGCGCGCGTGATCTTGCGAACGTAGCGCGTAACGCATGCGGAAACGCACATACAGAAAAAGCAGCTAGAAATTTTTGTGCTTTGCAATATACAGACGTTTGTTTGATATACAAACGGCCGATTTCCGTATAAATACGTTTGCTTCCGTAAATGTTCGCCGATGCTTCCGTAAATTCGCGTGGATTAAATCGCAGATTCAACTCGACGCTCTTGTACAGCATAGACGTTGCGCGAGCAACGGCGTTACATCGCGTCCTATTTCATTTTGAGATCGAAAGAATAGAGATTCAATTAAATGCTGTTTCGGCCGTGCTGTCGCGCCGATATTAATTTGTACACGAAACAACAATTGGAACGTGGCGTGCGTATATGCCACGTGCAAATACGATTCCGATCGGCCCCTCAGAGTAAAGTGTGAAATTGCGCCGAGAGTTTTTTTGCGAAAAAATTCTGCTGCACATCGCGCGCGTTGCGTAATTCCACTTCCGCGTGTGTTGAGCCTCGCCCTACTTTATTTCTAGACCGAAAGACCCGTCCAATTATAAATGTGCATCCTCTGTTTCTAACTGTAAGCTATTAGCGCTGATTAATTGCGTCAAAAACGTCTGACATACTAAGAGTCAAGATAAGTCAAGATCCGGAAAATGTGCAAGCCTTACTTTTTTAATAATTTGGTTTTGATATTTTTTTTAAATATGTTTTTTAAAATAAATTTTTCTAATAAATAATTGCATCTAAAAAAAAACGTGCTGTGTGTGATTATAAAAATCACATGTAACGTACACCGTAAAAAGTAGTTTTAAAAATACGTCAAGACAAACCAACCAAGGTTTTTTATATTTATAAGAATACATTTAAATTCTTCCCAAATTACGTGAATGTATTTGTTGAACTTTTAATGAACAGTTATTTTGGATTCTCAATGTTTTAACGTCTTGAATGTTTAATGTGCCAAAACCGCGTGACCGAATATATATATATGTATCGAAAAACTTGGAATTTCGAACTGACTGACGTAAATGTAAAACCAAAAGCAAGACTCCGGCCGACGAATCCGCGCCCGTTCACTTCCTATATGTACTCTACGTTTCGTTCCACTTGGTTTTTAGATCAAAGAAGTAATTGATTTAATGAATTCGCTCTTCTATTGGCGCGCTGCGCGCATATACCTACGTATTTACATACTCCTCGTGAAAGCTCGCGGAAAAAAATTAGCCGTTTCGCGCAGCAGCGGAAGAGTTTAACAACCGCGTTGTGTAAACGGAAAGGAGTTCTCTCTTATAAATGAAACATCTATTTTTTTTTTTTTTTTTTTTTTTTTTTGATAACGGCAGCGATACATCTCCGCGGCAGTCACAGTTTCTACATTCGCAGATCTTAATCGCGTTTATTTCGCACGTCGTTGAGATATTACGATGCAATTTATTGTCTATGATATCATGCCATCAAGTTACGGCATCGAGTCACGTAACCGTGGCAATCAACGTGTTAAATTGCAACCTTTGCACCTTTTCGCGGCAATTTGCGAAAACCTTGACTTTGTCACGCCTGCGAAGCGTCAAATGTCTCTCCTCTTTCTGACTGATCAAATTTTTTTTTTTTTTTGTAAAAATAGATCAGCTAGAGAGACGTTTTAGTATACGCATGAGTACTCGGGATTCGTTGCCTTGGAATTACAGAAATCAAAAAAAAAACAAAAAACAAAAAAAAACAAAACAAAAAAGTAGAAGCAGCATAGGATAGAATCGTTGAGGCACGACGTGAAGAAACCGCGTATTTGTTTCTCTCCGATCAACTTAGATCTCCGGAAAGACCGCGATAAAAACCGCGACGCGGCATTGTCGGATGGAAACTCCCGTTTCCTTGCACTTGATTCACTTTCCACGTTTATCTCAAGCGAAAGTTAAACTTGGTTCTAGATAGAAATGTTACTCAACATGAAAGTTCTTAAATTTAAATTGTAAATTAAATAATTGAAAAAAAATCATCAGTGTTGTAAGAAAAAAATTGAAAAACAATCTGTTGTTTCTCAAAGATTTTTCTCTCGCATCGCGTTCCCCGCCTGAAGTTGATCAAAAAAAAAAAGAGAGCATACAATTTTCAAATGGTCAGATCGACGCTTCGAAAAGGCAAAACGAGTGCGGCTAACGAGAACTTCAAAGTAAATTGCCGCCAGGACTTAGCGAGCACCTGAGTGAACGCGAATCATCGAGCAATCTGCGCATTAGCGCAATTCGCGAGAAACTAATGGCCGTGAAACTGATTGCTCGGCTCTTCGTCTCCGTTTTTCTGTCACCGATTAATGAAGCAATTGCCCGATCGATTCGCGAAAAGCTTAATTGCAGCAGCGACGTCTGTGTGTGACGTAAAACCTCTTCCATAATTATCTTTTTTTTCCTACGATTTTTCAAATGAATTTTACTCGGAACGGAATTTTTGTCATCGTTAGAAATTGAACGCGCATTTCACCGATCGTCTACGTGAAATTTTGACGTCCCTTCTCGGTGTCGTTTCGCGCGGTCGTCGTTCTTAACTCGCTCGACCATTGAAAATCACAGACGCGCGCAGGTCACGTCGCAAGACAATTTTTCGATTTCCACGTTTACGCTTTTTCATTGGGTGGCGCAGCTACCGGCGTTCGCTGCAGCCGGACGAGTTTTATCGCGACGTTTTTTTCGTCGCTGCACATCGCCAAAGCGATAAAGAACACACGTACTATGTTATACGCGGCACATGACACGCGGCACACCATTCACAACGCTTACAATATATATGTAATTTATGAAGCAAAAAAATACGAAAAATATATACAAGAAAAATACGACATTCTAAGTCGATAACAGCGTGCTACTGCAAAATGTTAGGTAAATACCCAGTTTTCGGTGCTCTTTTTGTGCAATTCTCAATTAAATATATCAATTCCGAACTTGCGATAGTACCGTGAAAAGAAAATAAATATCCAAGTGGAACTGTCAAATGTATAAACACAATCGACCTCTATAATATGTAGTTCCGAACCTACTTTCTTGAATTTGCTACGCGAGAATAATTGTGCACGTGACACAAAAAAAGATTCAGATTAAATTCAGTCAAGCCGAAAATAATCGCAAAGTGGCACGAGCAGAAAGAATGAAATCACGCGTTAAAAGGAACAGAGAGAGAGAGAGAGAGAGAGAGTATATAACTTGCTAGTATTCTAATGGCACACAGCTGTGCGACTTGATCGTCTCCGATATTATATATATTTTCACAATATAATATAAACTTTCACACACTCGCGCGCATTCCTGATCGGCAATCTAATTTCTTCGGGAAAGATTTCACCGCATTTCGGATCCCGGATTGTGGAACGCGCATCTCTCTGCCTAATTAATCTTACGCAAAAAAGTGTATCACGCGTGAGAACTTTGGCCATTATAAGCGATTCAAAGTCTACTTAAAAGCGTGTTAGAACTCGCTTATAGTTCAAAGACATAAAAGAAACATTACGCTTTTTTTAGAAAAAAATTGCTTATTGTTGTCAAACTTCTTAATACGTGACGAAAAAATCGAAAAAAAAAAGGATATTGTTTGTAAATTACGAATAAAATAAAAGAATAAATTTCACAACGTTGTTTACGTAAACAAAAGGCAATTTTAAATAAAATTAATTAAACCTTGACCAGAAAGATACAAAAGTGACTTAAAAGTGATCCAAAGACATAAAAGAAACATTACGCTGTTTTAGAGAAAAAAATTGCTTATTATTGTTAAAAAAAAATGAAATAAAATTTCACAACGTTGTTTACGTAAACAAAAGGCAATATTAATAAACAAAATTAATTAAACTTTGATTTATATAACTGACATTATAAATACATCTCGACTTTGCGCGTCCCCAGAACAGAAATTCACTCTTTGGCTTTTAATACGCATTGTTACGCGTCGCGAAACTTGCTTATTACACGTCCGAGAAATTACAAGCGCAACAATCGCGAGGCGCGCTACTGCCGCCGCAAGATGAAGATCTTTCTCGACGCAAGAGAGCTTTCCATCGCACACGGGGGAAGCAGATTTTCAGACGATCTAACCTATTCTCTTCCCAACAGTTTTACCAGCCGCGAAACGTATTCTTAGAGCCCATTGTCTTCCACGTCCTGCACAACGTTCGCTGATGGTTGCGGCGCTCGTCTCGAGAACAACGTCGTTTTCTCGAGCAATCGCTTCTTGCACGTTTTTTTTCTCTTCAAACCGTGAAACGGACAAGAATAGTTTTTCATCGATACGCTTCCTCTTTATCGTTTCGTCACGATTCGCACTTTCACTTCGACGATGCGACTAATGTTATTTCTATATGTTGTACTTTATACTGATGCTTTTGTGTGAACGTCTGTCTTAGATAATAGCAGACTTTTCTCGCGGTTATATATTTTTTAAGATATCTATCTATATTTGAGATATCATTGATTTACAATAGAATAATAATGCAAAATGTATTAAACATTGTTATTAAGAATCGCGAAGCGTATTTCTGGCAGATTAATTCCCTCGTAAATGCGTAAAAAAGAAGAAAGTATAAGAAATGAAATTTTCATTAAGAAGATCGAAAGTTCGGTCTCAAGTTTATCCGAACGCCAATTACATTTGTATTGATCCCGCGAAAGTGGAATTCAGAAACCTACATCGGCACGGTCTCTTTTCCCGTATTCTAAACACCAATTTTTCACGCTAAAACCTGGATGACCTGAACTGCATCGACATTCGTTACACACAGTTCGATAATTAAGTATATGACACGCAATTTATCGTTACTATCTAATCTAATCTAATCGATTCTTCGGCTTCTATGAATTGGTTCATGGAACATAGATTAAAACACTCTCCTATTTTAGAGAACATTTATACAGTTAATTATACCAGCTTAATTGGCAATAAGTGCCGAACAGAGTGCCCGGACTATAACCGCGCTGCTCCCTTTGACATGCTTTCACGTCGATTATGTCGACGCGATAATATTTATTCATGTGTTAACAAGTGCTTCAACTTTTTTATTCCATTTGCTTTCTACGTCGATGTGATCGAGAAAACGAGAAAATAAATTTTACACATTTTATACGTATCTATCTCTAATGTTTTCCTATTATTATTGCTTTACTATTATTATTTTACAAATATTTTACAAATATTATTTTAATAATAATATAATAATATTATTATTATTATTATATTAGTATTTTACACATATTATTATTAAAATAATAATATTTGTAAAATAATAATAGTATATATATAATAATAATAGTATATATATTTTTATGACCAAAAGGTAATTTTTATTAAAATAATAATATTTGTAAAATAGTAATAGTAAAGATAGAAAAAAATTAGAGATAGATACGTATACTAATTAAAATTTTGCTTAAGTCGCTACACTAATATTCGGTCGATATTTGGCCGGCGGATGCTTCAAAACTCGTTAAATCTAACTTTGTAATGATTCGGCAAAACAGCGCAGTTAATTATCGCGGATTATTTATGTGCACGCCACAACGAGAACAGACGGATACTTAACAGATGCGATAAAAGGCAGTTACAACATATATGTGTGTGTGAATGTGGTATTATGATATAATTAAAACGTTAGTAAACTATGTTTAATAATATATTTGAGAAAAAGCCCCAACTGCGTTACTCATGGTTTCTAAGCGAAACCATCACGAATGATGAGGCACAGACACGAATTCGAAGTGCGAATAAACATTTCGCGTTATTCTACACAGAGAATACATCGATAACTATTACTATTTCTCGTAAATACGATAAAAGATCGATTTACCGGTTGTTACGGACGTAACGGACGTTTAAAAGATATTAGCCGGCGCATCAGTGTATTAACTCGTCGTTATTTCGCCACAACAGCGATGAGACATAAGCGGCGGAAATCCCAAGAAATATTTCATTAGACGCGGGGAAACCATAAAACACCGTATACGTAATTTGCTACACACTCGCAAATTTCTACCTTCACGTGGATAATAAGTTTTAATGCATATAACTATTCGTGAGAGCGAAAGCTCTCGTGTGCAGCGTGTACTAGTCACGCATGCGTTGTTGCAAAACTAGCGAAAGTAAAAGATTCGCTTTCGTAGCCGTTTATTTTATTATGTGTCCGTCGCCTGTCAATACCATCTAATTATAAACTGCGTTGAAATGTGTCTCGTTTTGAAGTTCGAACGATAAGGAAATAACAAATTAGGCGGCTGTGCGAAAATAGGCGTTGTGTGCTCGAAGTTTAGTCCGCCTTGATCTTTTTTTTGTCACACGCGCGTTTTAATTAATGTTTGGTAATGGTAACGCTTCTTTTAATAATATACATATATACATATATATGTGTGTATTGGATAATTTTTATATTTCAAATCTGTGTGTGAGAGATACTGTGTTTTCCTTTCCTGATCAAAATTACATATTGACTCTCAGTTTTTGATCAGTTTGTTAAAACATTATTGTGAGGTTACAAAAAAATATATTAATCCGAAAGGATGAGGTATATAGATGTCGGAATAATTAATTATTGTGCCAAAATCTTTTTTTCGGACTAATATATTTTCATGATCAAAACCTTACTATACAGTCTGTAAAGTAAGAGCGTGTACGGCATAAATGGCAGTTGGCTTCAAATATCGTCTTAGTTTTTTTGTGAGTCGATAGATGGAACCTTTGTCGTGAATGCTTTGTCACAAAAGATTCAGTTGGTGTCGAATTCTTATCTGAGAAA
>QVOB01008087.1:0-12998 GCA_014839585.1 Pseudomyrmex concolor | reverse complement strand
TCCTCGTACATACTCGTCCTCGTACATACTCGTCCTCGTTTCGCCGCCGATTTGCGACTCTCCTTTGAGGAACACATTACGAAACAGATAATTCAACGTCATTATACAGTTGGCGACTTTGCGAACGGCTACGAGCTTGAAACGTTAATAAGGAATTAATTATATACATATACATATATCGCGTCTCTCGTCCAAAGAAGTTGGACGTACTTAGCGCGCTCAGTACGTTTCCGTTAAGTGCCGGTAACTGGGCGTGTCGTGCTATAAAATAATTGAATTTCGAGTTCAAAGGACCGTACGGTAATATCATTACCTTACGCCGGGGTGGCGCAATTAAGGTGTGTAAGGCGTTTTCGACGTTACTCGCCCGTCGGACCCCCCCGGGCGACGAAGTTTTCTGGGCACGTAGATATTTTTATCATTTCCCTCGCCGAATAGAGAGAAAGAGAGAGAGAGAGAGAGAAAGAAACGCGGCGAGGACCCGATAAAGGAATTCGAGATCGGCGAGTAGTTGCACGTAGATCAGATACGTCGGGATCGTCTTCGAAAATTCATTCGCCACGTCGGAGAGAGAGAAAGAGAGGTGCGCTTCCAACAAGAATTTCCTTAATTCTCCCCTTCGAAACGTAATATGCCGCGAGCTCGGAAAAGATTGCATCGGAAAAGATTGAAATTCGAAAAAGATTCGAAAGGTTCCTTGAGATTCTTACACGATCATGATTCGGGCTGAAGTGCGCGCGATGTGAACTTCGCGCACCGTTTGACAATTCGCACATTAGCGTTTTTCAACGGAGAAATTTCCCGTAAACAAATTGTTTTGACTCTCCCTGCCCGAGAAATGCATTTTTTTTTTTTCAACAAAGCGAAACAACTTCCGCAATTTCAATTTCATTTTCTGCGCGTTTTTATACGAATTTTACGCCATGCCGTATCGTGAGCTTTAAACGAGAGTTATGTTCAAGAAAAATATAGCAAAAACTTTTTATTAACCTTGTCGCGATTAAATTCTATCTTTTATTCTATAAATTGTGATGCGGCGCGCGAAATAAACATTGATCTTAAATATCTTGCACATAAATATGATGCGAGACGTGTTTCACAAAAAGAAGAATAATCTTGACAATTATTTGTGTATGAAACTCGCAATAAGAACCAAATAGAGTATCGCAGCATTTAGTTTAATTATATATGCGTTTCCAGCAGTTTGTAACCAAAACAAAGATCGAGGGATTAAAGAACAAGTGTGTATACGTCTCATTATGTGTCTCGTCCTACTTTTTTATATAAATTAACCTCGACAATCAAGGTACCAATCGTGACACAAAGTAACTCGAGCGTGTCCAATTAGCGCTCGTGCAGTTCCGTCATTAGTGAAGTACACGCAAGCGTGATGGTTAACGCGAAGATCGGTCTAGTTTAACGAGGACATAGGTAGCGACTTGCCGGTCAAGAGAACCAATCAACGCCTGACTGTCCGACGAGAGAGATTTTTTTTTTTTTTTTTTTTTTTGAGAGGAATTTTCTTTTTTTTCTTTTTTAATGCGAGAGAAAGATAATTTTTTCCCTTTTTTCTCCTCGAGACGCGATATTTTCTCGGACGTATTCAGAGTGTTCTTCTGTAGACACAGAAGAATGCACGTGTGGTTTTTGCAAATCTGTCAAGTAACATTTGCTATGTACGTCGGTTTTGTTTACAACAATATTATTTCCTCTGTTTATTCAATTTATTTTATAAAATCATGAATTTGTCGACTTCAACAGAATCATCATGTCGCGCTCGGAAAACCGCTCGGAACAAACTATGTAATCAGGAAGTAGTCGGAAAGTGTTAAACATGTTGTGTAATTTTGTTTATTCGAGTTATATACTGACTTACGAATAAACCGCGAGTAATGAAGTAGAGTTTTTTTTTTTTTTTTTTTTTCTTTTTCCTCACAGTGAATCTGACTTTTATCATGCTATCTGCGCGCCGCAATGCAGAGAATCACGGAAGAGACACGGAAAAGAAGCATCGCAAATGAAGAGCTCGCGGTCGGATGAGGATTTTATTATAATAAAAAAAACTGAGAAAGCGCGCGAAAAGATACTCGCGAGCTAATTAATCCGTAAGACGAGCTACGACGCAACCGCGCGAGGAAATTATACTTTAGAATAAGGAGGACAGCCTCCCGCGTGCTCGTTAGACGACGTAAGTCGGCCGCGTCGTATCGATCGATCTTTCCGCGGAAACTCTCGCGCGTAATCAGCCGGAAGTGAAGGAAAGTGAAGTCCTGACGTCGACGAAGGAACAAAAGCAAACGTAGTCGATATTCATTTTCCTTTAATTTTCTCCCGGGGTGTTTTCTTCTGCTTTTACAAGATGATAACAAGAGAATGAAGAATAACACCACAAAGGTATGAGACACATTTCGTCTCTGCTCAACGCCACCCGCACTTAAAACAGTGAAGCGTTATTTGCATTTTGCCGGGAGAAAAGAAAGAAGGTGGGGCCAGTGCAGAAAATGCAGTTAAACAAACCGATTTTTTTTTTCTTTTGACCTTTCCGGAGATCTAAAGTCACGTTCCGCTTCCGAGATGACAATTTTATGTTTAATACAATTTTTTTTTTTTTTTTTTTTCATAAAAAGTGCATTGTTTCAACAGAAGACTCGCGATATTTCGCTCGTAACAAATTTAAACCGATCAGAAAACTGACTCGAAGAACAGAAGAATTCAGGAAGGAAACAGAGAAAACGAATGAGAGGCTGCGCTTATCGATCCCGCGCGAATTAACGAAATGCGAAGCACTCTCTCTCAGATCAGAGCAAGGAACATTCTCTTGAATCGATTCTTATTCAGGTCTTTAAATAAGAGGATTTGACTTTTCTGTTTGGACTCCTTTTCTGTTTGTCATTTGCGTTGCTCATTACGATTGATTTATCCGAATCTCGATAGAATGTACCGAAAGTCTGGGAGAAGCAAAACGAGAAAAGAGTGCAACTTGCAAGCAAGCGAGGAAACGTGAGAGAGAGACAGAGAGAGAGAGAGAAGCTGGAGTGGCGCGGAAGTGGAAATTACGAAGAAAGTTAAAGAAGTTTAATCAGTCCGAAGAATGATGCGAGCGTTGCCGCGCACACGTACATGAGGAGGAAGTAGACTTCCCGGGAAAGAAGCATACTTCACTTGGAAGTAGCGAAGTTCGAGACTGAAAGAATCGAAAGGTACATTTCATCGGGATAGCGGGGAGGGCCCCCTCCCCGGCAATAATCGCAAATATCGACTCCCTCGAAAACAGGCGAGCGAAAAGACTAACGCATCTTTCACTGTTGTTTCCCTCTCTAATTCTCTCGAACTCCGCGTTCCGCGCGTAATGTGACGTATATACGCGCTTTTTTCGTTCAAAATTCAAGAGTAGTTTTGTCTTCGCCAAATCGCGCAGCAAGAAAAATTACTTTTCAAATATTTATTGGTGTTGTATCTTTGTTTTTTTTTTTTTTTTTTACACAAACAAACTTTTGTACATGTGAGTAAGATTACTCGAATACGACGAAGTTTAATCTCTCGCTCTCTCAGGCGCGCGCGCAAATTTTGCGAGTGGGAAAGTAACGGAGAGTCACAGTCTGTGAAAGATTTTGAAAAGGAACTTCTGCGGAAGTGTAGAATCTGCAATAAGAGCTAAAAATCTTAATCAATCCACGACGATGCAACCAGTCCCGTTCGCTCACTTCTCTTATTGCCGAACACGTCGTACAAAGGGTTTCTCTCTCTCTCTCTTTCTCTGCGTCCTTAACTTCGTGTTTCTGCGAGAGCACGCGCGTAGAATACCTCTACGTTCGACTCGTTACGCGCCACGTAATGATCGGTAAGTGTCGCTCGCGCGGACACTTTCTAAGTCAGCAGAAAATCGCGCGATATTGTTACAGTATTACGTCGTCAGTGTGAACGAAGGTGTGTGTGTGTGTGAGAAAGAGAGAGAGAGCTTTCAGGCTTTTTCTCGGAGGAAAAAATAAGTAACACGAAGAGAAGCGAACGAACGAGGAAACAGCTTCGGGAAGGGAGTAACAATGAGGCGCACCTCTTTTCTCATCGCGCTCGACGAAGCTTGTATCGGCACCTTTCGGCGAGCGTTCGGCCATGAATCTGCGTTCGACAATAATGATGCATTGTTTGTTATATTTCACAGGCGAGCGTTAGCCCTTCTCTGTGCGAGCGAGAAGAAGGCGAGCAGCGCGACTGGAAAAACGGAACGGCGGCGGTTTCAAAAAGCCGCTGAACCGGTCTTATAGTAGTACGCGCGCCCGGAAAGGGTGTTCGAAGTTATATCGGGATGATCGATCCCTCGACGCGACCTCGTTTCTATTGTTACATCTGCGAGAGACGAGCTACGCCCGCGTAATGCGACAATTTACAAACATACCCTCTGCTGCGATGCTTACGATACGCGACGGCGTTTAATCTTCGTCATTTCATGGCTGATCAACGAGCCGAGATTGAAGTTTTCCTTCTAGACGAAAGATTCTTGTTGTTGTGGAGAGAGAGAGAGAGAGAGAGAGAAAATGTAAAACACGCTTTAAACAAAAAAAATAAATCTACGCGCTAAACCTTGTGTTCGGATCAACTCGTCGCACAGACAAATGTCGAGCAAATGTCAATAAGCGGAATTAAAAGTGACCAATCAAATCTCCCTCTCTCTCTCTAGAACGCAGAAGTACAATGTTATCTCGAGTGCCTGCGGAGATAAGCGCCAAGCTCTCTTGAATCACTCGAGATCCGAGAAATTGGATCGCATAACACGAGCGGGTTTACTTTACTTTATCGCGCGGAGCCAATCCCGCTGCGGGTCGTAAACTTTGCACGTTACATCGCGTTACATGTCCTCAAACTCGAGTTCGCGAGAAGAACTCGTCGCCATATAATAAGGAGACGTTACAAGCCTCCCGCGATTTGCACGGGCGAGCGACGATTACAGAAGCGAGATCACAGAGTCGAACGTTGCTGTCACAAAAAAAAAAAAACAAAAAAAAAAAAGGAAAAACATCTACTCGATCGTCTCGTAACCACGCTCGTTTTCAAGAAGAATTAATAATAAGCTTGGTAAGCTTGTACACCTCGAGCAAACTAAGTTTACCTCTGCTTTTATACAGACTTCACTTTACAAAATTATATTATCCCGCTAATGGCACGGGGTTAATTAAGAACGGTATCGTAGATATATTGTCAATTTACGCGCTTCGGCTTTTTGCTCATTAATAACACTTACGATGTGCAGATAATTAAAACGTTAACGGAGTGACTATTAATTTATTACATTATCGTAAGATTGTTAATGATTGTTTTCTCTAGTCGCGCGTTAAAAAAAAACTGTTACACACGTCAATCGGGCAAGTATTTAAAAATTGCGCGCGTCTTCACCAATTAAGAATTATTATGACGTATAATAATTGATTAAGCTTATGAGATGATGAAACGAAGTATTGGACAGATGCGAGCAAAAAGATGTCCGTGTGTGTATGCTTTGCACAAAAAATTACAGACATTTCGATCCCTAATAGATGTCACGGTGTGTTGTCTGTGTCTCTCTAAATTGCGAGCGATTTATACGTCATTTTTTTTTTTTTTTCAAGCATTACTTCGACGACGGGCGAATTATTTTCTCAAAAGACTCGAGGGAGGGAAGAGGGAGGAAATTCTTGTCATTTGAAGTCGGAGATTCTTGGATTCTTCCGTGTCCGCGCGAAGATTTTTCGTGGTTTAATTAGCGGTCGAGAGATCGTAAATACACTTAAAAGCCGTACAAGAGCGAACCCTTTTAACGATATCTCCGCAATTTGCCTTAAACGACCCGGGGTCCTCCATTTGACGCTAATACCGCTAAATCTCGCGCGAGAGAGAAAGAGCTGTGCGCGGAGGTTAGTTGAGAAAAGGAGGACGGGGAGGAGATCCGCTCTTCTTGGTGCGGGGCGAGCGAAAGTAAGATAGATGCTCCAAGGGATGCAGAAGAAATTTCCTCAAGGCCAGCGATAAATAGCCCCTAATTACCGCACTTTCCGCGACGGTAAAGCGCTTCTTCCGTCGCCGTTTATCGACAAAAAAAAAAAAAAAAAAAAAAAAAAAAAAAAAAAAGACGTTCGCGTTCTCAAGAACGTTGAAACAATGAAGCTGAAAAAGAAGCGGGAGACTCTCCCGGAGGGAGAAGAAATCCTCCTCTCGTTTGCCGCTTTGCGCGCTCCCCGTTTCCAGGGAATATGGTCCTGAAATACGCGAGTGCGCCGCGTTCGAAACTTGCGAGAATTTACAAAAAAAAAAAAAAACAAAAAACAAAAAAGAGAAGAAGCTCGAGATTCACGGGGCAATTCTTGCAGTACATCGTGCGCTTTCAAAGAAAAACTTTGTCGTTGTTTGATTCCGCGTGTACTCGCAAACGCGATATCGATTCGCGTGTGATATTAAAAAGAGGTATGCAATCAGTCGCTGTAGAAACAATAGAGACGGTATGAAGAAATGTTGTCTCTTAAAAATTGTCTAGCAAATAATGCGGGTGTTGTCATTGCAGCTTTCATAAGGAACATTCATAAGGCTTTTTGTGTGTTTCTCAGCGACTGAACAAATAACACGAAGCGCTCATCTTTACCAGCGATGAAAAGACGAAAGGTACGCTCGTAATTAATTTGTATTATTATTTGTATTATTAACGGCGCTACGAGGGGGGGGAAGGGGGAAGGGAGGTGTAGCGTTGTTTCTGAAGCTCGAACGCGAAACAAAGGATAACAATTAATAAGGATCAAATTAAAATTCGAGTAGTCCTTGAATGTGTCTCGCGAAATAAATGTGCGGCCAAAATACCGGAACTTGTTCTAATGATCGTATTTAAGATAAAATTAGAATCTTACATTTCAAAGAACAACATGCGTGCTTTTTCTATTGGAGTAAAATACATTTTTTTTATTCTTTCGGAAAAGTCTCTATGCAAAAAATTAATAATTTTGCCAATACGTAAACGATAGATGATTGAAGTAATACTTCTGAACATGAGACAAAATGTGATTTGATCTCGCCCCTTTAAGTCGAGATAAACACGACCGGTCGGAGGAAGGAAACGTCGTTTCGTACCTTTCCGCGTTTATCATTGTGCTGCGGCTATTTCGAGAACAATCGTCGCTTTTAGTAGCGCACAAAATCGACACCGGAGAGGAGGGAGGAGAATAAAAGACGTCGTTGTTATACCCGAACGCAAGGGTAGAAAGTCACTTGTCGTCGACTAAACGTTAAGTGATTGCCACGAAAATTGTGGAAACGAAAATTGTGGAAACTCGCGCGCTTTCACGTTGATAAAAGCGCAGTTTGGTCATGATCCGGTTCTTTATCGATAAACGTCACGACGTCTTTTAATCCCGTGATTATAAAAGCTCGCACAACGCTTGCTCTTTCTCTATATTACATATTATTGATATATTTGTAATATGTTTGAGAAATCTTTTCAAACTCGAATAATATATATTTAAAAAAAGAAATATCAATATTGTGGAAACGAAAACTGCTGAGCTAGCACAGAACTTTGAAGCGCGCTCATATTGACCAAAAATTCGCTTCATCGAACGGAGATATTAAAATTCACCGGCGAGGGTCATTGATAAGGTTCTCTCTATGATGCCATGACTACTTCATAACTTCGATCTGCGGAAACTGCAAATATCTTTTTGAAGGTTCACATCGACGTCGGACACTCGGCATCGGACTTTCTCGCACGAGACTTCGTTGCGTGACTGTTTTACTGCTCGAAGAAATCGACAAAATCGAGCCGGACGAATTCGTTTGCGAGAGAGCAACCGAGCGCCAGTGAAGGTTCATAACTTGATGGAGAACGCGACGAGAGAAAGAGAAAGACGGGGTGGTTTATTTTCCGGATCGCTGGAAGTCGTCATTCGAACGGACGGACATCACTGGAATCCCTTAACGGCCAGTCCGTTCATTCCCAATGGCGAACCCGGACGATGTCACAGTATGAAGATCCCTTACCTCGTAAGCGCAGCGACGCTCCGTCGAGTCGTTCTATGAACCACCGGGTGGTTCTGAAATTGTCCACAGATTTCACTGGGTAACATGCGTGCTGCAATTTATGTCGCGTCGATTGCTCGCCGTATACTGTCAAACTTTATTTCTCCCGCAGCTGAAGATCTTCGCACGACTTGTCTGGCGAATATTGCGATACGTTGAAAGTGAGTTACCGGATTGGTAATTCTTTTTCTCTATTTTGTTTCCACTTCGGGATAAATTTTTTTTTCTCGAATTCGTCAAATTCACAGCTTTTATTTTTAAAAACATTTTTATCGCTCAAATTTCTCTTATCAGTTAAAATACTGTACGTAATTAAAATTTAAGAGAGTTTATGCACTTATAATAATATTTTGTAATACATTTGTAATACATTTGTACAAACTAAGAGATGAGAGATTTAAAACGTTAAATAACGACAAGTTGATTTTTATCTTGGATATTTCTTATTACGAGCTTATTTCGGGGGACGAAGAGGTCGAAGAACCGGCTTGCAGGATCGTCTTCCTGTGCGATGCGACGCTACAGGTGGCCGGTTTGAAACGCTTGATTTACGACGAGCCTTGCCTATGAAGTTTAAAGTTCGTACGACGAGATCCGAGTAAACAGGCTCGTTGATTCACCTCGACGAGGCGGCGAGAATCAAGGAGCGCCTCAAGAATTCGACTTGGCGTACGTTTTGTTCTCTTCGATTTCCCTAACTAGATCGCGCGACGAAACTCCGATAAACCAACAACATATAATTATCACGCGCGCGTTTCGCATGTATAAACTATTTATATTTAATACAAAATGTAATATTTGCATTTGTTTGTACATCACTTACATATTTTTTTTTTTTTTTTTATTTATTTTGTTGTTGAATTACGCGCGCGTGAACATTGTATTTTTTTCTCTCTCTCGTTTCGATCAAATGTTTAATAAAATTGTAAACATTTTAGCTCGCGAATAAAAGAGACCGCGAGTTTTTGTTCAAAATTATTTTAAACAATACATGCACGGTTATAACAAACGCATATTTCACGAAAAAACGAAAATACGTCGTACTTCAAACTTTAGTGCGTTCGAGATAGATTGTGACAAATGTAGTTGAAATGGATCTGGAGAAACCAGGCCCACATCGTATATACGTCTAAGAGCAGATTTTACACTCCCCCGTTTGACCCGGTTACCATAATCCAATTCTGACCTAGCGCAATAAAACGAAATTGAAGTTTAGTCAAATGAAATGACGTCGGACAATACACGTGTCTTCTTGCTCGTAATAAAATTTGAAGCGCGTAAAATACGTCAAAATAAAGAAAAAACACACACACACAAAACAATACTCGTGAGAATTCAAATTGTATTCATATCTGATCTATTTATCTGAGATTATCGCTTTATGTGAATAAATCGATTTCTTCTGGCGTCAATTCTTGAAGCGAAATCGTCGTATACTATAACGCGGTACAAGTCAAGTCACCAAGAGAGGCGGCGCACAATATACATATATTAGGTATGTAATTTGAGCGCACGGTTAAACGATTAATCGTATAGCGGGATGGTATCTGTTAATAGAGTGTAGTCGATCGATTGGCCGGTTAATCGATTGCAGACATTCAGCCGAGAGTCACGCATAGCAAACAACACACTAATCGATTATCTGTATATATACAAATCGCTCGTCTGTGTGACGGGGGTGGTAATCGATGTCTAAATGTATTCGTAGTCTAATCTCACTGTTTCGTCGAGAAGACGACGCCTTTATTCTCAAGTTGATGCTTCATAAGCGAATTGATCGGAAAATCCGTAACGAGAGAGAGAGAGAGAGAGAGAGAGAGAGAACTGGTATTTATTATAGCTTTTTCAAAAAAGTATTCTCCCCGCGCAGAGAAAAGAAAAAGTGTGTAATTTATAAAATATATTAGATAAAAACTACACACACATTAAAGAAAAGATATCGTCTCTGAAAACGTCGCGTAAAAAAAATAGAAATACGGCTATCCGATTACACGGAACTGTAAATTTCGAAACGATCGCGCGCACACGTTTCGATGTCTAACGAAGGGTCGACGTTCGCGTAGCGACGCGATCGCTTTTTCCTCGCTCGAAACCTCTCGTGCTTTTTATCGGAACTGTAAACCAGTAATAACTGGCGCAAATTGCTCCCGCGCGCCGAAATAATTAATATCGACTTTGCGGATATGCCTGAGCAAAATGTTGGCAAGCCGGGGACGAGCAGAAATTCACGTGCATTACCGCGCGCGTCTCCTCCGCAAAGAGAGAGAGAGAGAGAGACAGTTTTCCGGAGTAAGTGTACATATACGACAGTGTGCGCGACTCGCAAATTGTTTCCAGATTGTTCTGTTGCGAACAAACTGCGGTCACACACACGGGAAACAAATAGCGAGCCATTAAAACCATTTGTGAGTACGAGTGTCTCGCAACGCACAGAAAATAAGGCGATCTAAACGCAATCGCGCGCGCACTTTGACACTCTTTCTATGTTTCGATGTTATCCGCAATAAATTGCGCGAATAGAAAACAAAATAACGATAGACAATTTAAACAATGATTTAATACACCGAATCGTTACTTTTCCTCAAATGCTTTTGTTTTACACACGCGTGTGAGCGCGCGGTTTTTAACTTGAAAGCGTTACCGAAAAAATCTCACCCAAATAGCTTTGAGTATCGCTTCGTGTAAGTGCATGACAGTTCGAGTGCGAGTAGAGTGGCCAAGAATTAATGCCGACATTGGCGTTCACCCAATTCGAATCCTGCCACAACGTCGATTCCTGTTACGAGCAATTTCGTCGAAAATTTTTTGATCGCGCGGAATTTTCTCTCGCCGAAAATTAAGACTTAAAACACCGAGAGCGCATTGCGGGGTGGATGTTGCACACAATATGAAACGTAACTTTTTACAACAATAATATATATCTCACAGTTTGATTCTTCAATTTGTACTTGCTTTATATATATATATATATATATATATATATATATATATCGGAAAGTTTCATTTCTAGCTTTTAATTAAGAAGAAAACCGTCGGTGGATAAACGTCGATGTTTCATCAGCGCTATCATATAACGCAGCCTTGGATAGTTTTACAACCGGCTCCTTCATAAACAGCTCAAGTGTATATCCTCGCGCGAAATAAGAAGAATAATATATCTTCTCTTTATAAACGCAGATATACACTCTCTTGGGAATTACGTTTGTATGTAAATTTTCAGTTTCAGAGAACAGTGAAAATTTGCATAAAACCAGTCGTAAATTTTTGAAGGCAAACAGACTCTTTGTGTGAAATTTCGTTAATTCGCAATTTTATATTTCCGCGAAAATCATCATCGTCGCGCACAACGAAACGTTTCGATGATCGCTCGCGGGACAATGACGTTCGTAATATTTTTGTTTATCGCGTTTGTTTAACATTTGCATCGTTAATATATTAAAACGATATACATTATATTATAATGATACATAATGAAGATTTCCAAAACAGGTTATAATAAAAGAAAATGCATTTTCGTGATTGACACGACGACGGAAAATCAATAACATCGCGCGAACTCGTTGACACAAATCAGATTTTATTACACTCCCGACTGCTTTTGCTTTGCTATGTCTTGTTTTCTTTCTCTTTAAATTTCTTCTTAAACGAACGTCGATTGTGTTATACGTACGCACGTGTATAAATGTTGTATTTTATAATAATGCACTTTGTTCGCGATTTCTTGAACAATAAAAGCGCGAGCACAAGTGGAATAAAAGCCGGCTGTGCTTTTACACCGACAATCGCGCGCGCGTACGCGTGTAAACAGCGCGTTCGCCCGCACGTGGCGCGAGCGTGAAAAGTGCATTATGCGAGTTACGAGTGCGACGAACCGCATCGGGTGATAAATTATTTTTCGCGCGAGCCCTCTCGACCATTTCGAAGGAGACCGAGGCGCGCACATGCGCACGCACATTGTGTCACGAATACTGCACGCTTTAATCTAAACGTATCCTGCACATATGTGTGCACGAAGAGAGTTTTTAGCTCGCTCTCTCTCTCTCTTCTTCTCTCTCTTTTCGCTCATAGCTCGCGGCTCTCGGCAGCGCATCCTTTGAAAATATAAAGAACGGCAATATCCTGGCGTTATACGCGATGCGCTCTCGGAAAATAAGGGCGAACGGCAGCTGAGCGTCGCACGCTCGGCATAAACATCCATCGTGTTGAGCAATGCGTATTGGATGCTTGTCGTTTTTGCGTAATATTCCCGCATATGGAGATCCGCATTTATGGTATTTAAATTGATTGCGCGACAAGAAACGTACGGAGAGACTCGTACGTTACAGCGTGTGGTGTGTGTGCGCGCGCGATACCCTTCCCGACAGCGATTGTAACTGGTGCCATATACAATCCGATTGTTTCCCCGGAACAAGAGTCTATTTTATGTATCGGAGAGACGCTCGCACTTCATATTCGTTACGTTATTAAAAGCGTCCTGGTTTCCACGTAAATCTCGCCTTCCTCCCTCTGAGTTAGCCGAACGTCTCGAAATATGGCGGAGCGTTAAAACCCGTACGGTTATATACGAGACTCTTGCGGATACACAAGCGACGTTTATCTCGCTTGTGCATCACTTTTTTCCATCATGTGCGCTTGCTTATCCGAATAGTGCGAGATAATGAAATCAGAGAAAGAAAGAGAGAGAGAGAGAGAGAGAGAGTAAAGAGTGATGGCAAAAAGACTTGTTTTTTGCCTATTTTTTAGATCTCGATCTTCAAACTTTTTTTTTATACCAAATAGTATATGATGGAACATTAATCGCAGAAAAATTTTAAGATGAGCATAGGCACAGTGATATCAAAGGGCATTTTGAGCAGGAATAAGATTTTTCTATGTAAACATCATAATATCGCATATCGATATATATATCGCATTTCGATATATATCGCATTTCGATATATATCGCATTTCGATATATATCGCAT
>QVOB01008086.1:0-30898 GCA_014839585.1 Pseudomyrmex concolor | reverse complement strand
GAGAATGTACTACACGATAGTAATCTCTCTTGCGATACTGACACCATCGGGCAGTGAGGCTAAGTACTTATCGGACCGCCCTCGTACGATGCGCGTATAACTTTGACCTAAATCCGAGGCGAGGATTTAAAAGGCACGAGATCCAAGGAAAAAACGATATACGGGCGTTCTTTACGGGTGATTATTATTTTTACGCACAGACTCAGTCTGTCATTACTACTAATATTGCTGTTATAGCGTCAGTTACATTTAGAGGTAAGGGTAGCACTTGCAACTGGAACTTGAATGACCGACTATTTTCTGTACGGAAAGAAACGGTTTTTGCTCTCGAGTCACGCGTTTGAAAATTGCCGTATCAGTTTTTATGTCACGATTCTCTCGGCTGTGTATTATAATAATAACGAGTGGACAAGAGAAATATAGATAGCAATTCAAAATTCTTTGCTTTCGAATTGTTTGAGATATAAAAAAGTTTTTTTTTGTTCAGAAAGTACATCTAAGCTTTTTTGTTTGAGATTTGCTGATTATTATTTAAAAGCAAATAATTCGAAGCAAATAATTTTTAAATCGCAAAAATATATCATGTGAGATCGTAAAAGTTTATTTTCGCACTCGTCCATCGAATTTTGTGCGTGATGTCTTTTTGTATGCATCAACTCACGCACTCGCGAGCACGATTTTTAAGTCTTCCATAAGAAGCCTCCAAAGAAGATACGTATCTTAGATCCTCGACACAATTCGACAACGACGACCCACGTTCTTCATTTCTGTGCATCTCACGTCTCGCGCGTGAGTCGTGAAAATATACATAGTGTGCTTGTATTATAAAATATGTGGGTGTGCGGGGTTAAATTTATACAGGAGATCAAAACAATCAAAGAAGTGAGAGAAAGAAGAGAGAAAGAGATTTCTCTAGAAAAAAAATTGTAAGAATATCGTACACGAATATAATAATAAAACAAATTTCTATATTTTTCCGACGTTTGAGAGAATATCACAATAAAGAAAATTTATTTACGTAGAAAATTCCAACAACTATCGTAACTACTTAGGAATTTCTATAGCTCCTTCAAAAGGCACGATTTTGAATGAAACATTCTAAGCTGTCATTAATTTTCTCTCGACATTACTATATTCGCGCATGTAGGAGAGTTTTTTCATGCAATTTTTTTACATCTGTAATATGTAATAAACGTTGATTGATTTATGAATATTTTGTACCTGCATATTATCGTCTGTCACAGATACATATTATCGTTTCATAACGCGAGTCGTCGTGGATGCTCGGTGTTCGAGTAGGAGTCAAGAATGAGAGTTGCTGCATCTCGGTTGAAAAGAGATTCGTGGTGTTGGGGTCGTATATAACAGTCGCAATTAGTCTACGCGTAAAAAACCGACAAAAAAATGCTAAAAATGGACAGCAACCGATGGATCTGGCAAAAATGTTTTTTTTTTTTTTTTATGTAGCTTATCGATCGACGAGTAATGACGCGATTTCGTCGAAAAATGTAAGTTTAGCCGCGCTAGGAAATTAAAATTTATTTATGCAAATACGCGCGCGGCTTCTCGCTCGGATTTATGGACGCGTGTGTGTGGCAAAGTGTACAGAAAAACTGAATGAGAATGTCAGGCGGAAATATTTGGGCGTATTCGATTTGACGATTGCGTGCCTGCTGAATGCGCATATTTTACGTATACTTGCACGAAAAGATGACGCAACATATTTAATTCAAATAATAACATTCAGTATTTTTTTTCCTGTTTTTCCCTGTTTTGATCAACAGAAGAAACATTTAATCGGTCGATAATTCTCGACGTTCCAAAAAATTTCGAAAGAATCGAAAGAATTTGTTTTCTCTGTTCTAATCACTTCCCATCGATCGTTTATTTTTCATCGGCTAATCTCCATACGCGTAAAACGACTTGATTTTTCAATTTCAAAGTACAGCCCGGTGATACTCGGTGTCTCTGAGTCAACATTAGATATGTACACACATCTCGAGTGTTTCGCACTACCATTCTAATTGCAATCTGCTGACTGACGAGATTAAAAACAGTCGCTATATTATTGCCACTTCAGGCGGACAGTCAGGCGTTTCATAATCATCCGGATGAGACGTGTTAATTAACAAGAAATGTGTTTCTGTGTAACGCGCTCGTGGTCACCACGAAAAGTCTTGTTGTTAGTCGGTGTTTCTTCTCTCGAGTATTTTCTCAATCAAGTTGAAAGAAAAACAAAGAACGAAATTAGGGTCTAGGTAGTGTTCGCATGCAAACGCTGTGCGTTGCAATTAGAAAAGAGCGCGCGATACACATTTTGCGTCGGTTATACGTGAAAAGAACGAGACGTGGCCGCGTGAGGCCACGCCACTTTCCGACTCGAGTCACGGTCGAAGTGAAATTGGTGTTGGATATGTGGCGTTGCGAAATATGCGCACGTATACTTTAACTCGCCTACTTCGAGGAATCGGTCTAGTTTAATATCAGGTCAAGGTTGAGGCGTCGCGATGATGACGGTGATCTATATAGCAGGTGTCAATTAGAGAACCGAACGCGTTAACGAAGACGATGACACGCGATTCTCTACTTCTAATTTATGGACGACAAATGACGAGTGATCGAAAGTGGCGTTCAATGAGTCATTGAATAACGAATCGAGAAGTGCTCCAATAAGAGAGCTCTTCTATAGGAACTCTCAAAAAATGTTTACCTTTCCTCATCTCACCAGAAGCCTCACTTGAATTTGTAATTTATTGATTCTTGCCCAATCAACTTGTTGATTTCTTGATCAAGAAATCATTTAGGTGAAGAGTACACAGTTCTCTTCGACTCGCTTGGTGTTGGTAAATGCTATTAATAGCGTGGGATATTATAAAAGCGGGCGCAACAAACCCGACATGACGTCGATTCCGTATGTGCGAGAACGCGTGAACTAATTGGCCGCATATCTGTTCTCTATTGTCGAGTTCTTTTAATCGTTGCACAAACAACGTTGCGATTGCGACCGCTTTGCAGCCGAGCTGAAAACTCGCGGCTTCCAAGAGTGTCCTTGCATAGATAGGTCCCGCATGAGTGACTTTTGCATCGTTGCACCTTGCATAACGGCGTGGCGATTGCGGGTGTGCGATTGCTCCTGCGCGCGCGCGCGTCTCCTGCCGAGAAGGTGAGACGAGAGACTCCTTCGTTGAACATCCCTTGCGCAATCGAAATTTCTCTGAAGCCACCCGGTTATCGCGCAGTGCAAAAGGTTACTTACCTCTTGCACAAAGTAGTTTTACACTCTCGCCGTCTTGTATAGTTCGTCAGACACGCGCGCATCGGCTCCCGGTTGTATCTATCGGTCCTTGTTCCGAGAAGCGCCGCGCATTGCAATGACATTATTGACAGCAACATTTGCGGTATAACTAATTGCACGAGATTGAAATATAATTATTCGCGATGAATTGTTGAAAGATTGCGCGTCGCAAAATTAACTCCGAACGCCGTAAATTGACTTGTCTTCCGCGCGTGTACCTACTTTCTGTTTTCGCGCGCGTTTCCGTCGTCATTCATTTCATCCGCGCGCGCGCTAACATATTTCGCTAGATATTAGGTGAAGTAAAAAGTTCTGAGCGTTTTTTTGCTTTATTTCGACGATGAAAACGCTCAGAACTTTTTACTTTACCTAATATATTAATTTATATTTTCACGCTGTATTTGCATGTGGAATTATATCACGGGAAAAAAATATTTTATGACCCCAACTACGCAAACACGGAATATTCACGTGAACTGTGCCGGCCGAGACGACGATATTACGCGTATATACATAGTAATGGACTCCGCGCTCAAGATGAGACAAAAAACAGGATGGATAAATAATTATTTTGGATAGATAATTATTCCGCATAAAGTGTCCGCAAAAAGATGAACATTTTATAGCCTCTCGCGAAATTCGTATCGAATGACAACTCGAAATTACAAAACTCAATCTCGTGGCAGAATTCTCGATATTAATTCTTCGCTCTCCATATAGCTGCATACCCGTGACTAATTAAGGCATTAAGAAAAATGGCGGACATTTAAATAATTTCTCCGTTGCAGAAACAAGTTTTTTTTTCTCTTTTTTTCCGTGTATTTTTCTTTTCTCCGATAATTAATTCAGAACACATTTTCGAACAAAGGAATAATAAATAAAAAAAGGCAACACACTCACGCACAGGAAATTTTTTAATCGGAATATTACTGGAGAATTCGTGGAACACAATGGAAACCTGCTATCGATCGGGGCGGACTTGAGAATTCATCTATTGTGTGGTTAAAGGCGATCGACGATGAGAGAAGAAATGCAAATCGCGCTTTATTGTGGTGTTTGAAAGTGCACAAACGGGTAGAACCAGTTTACTTACATGCGTGTGGGGTTGTCTGATACGCACCTTTTCCACAAATACTATATCATTTCTCGGATCTTCATCATTCGGCGTTCGGAAATATAATTGCCGTTCGCGAAAGGTGACGACGTTTTGGAGATCACGTGTTTCACAAACCATAGCCACACACACACGGTATATATATAAAGTTATAAGCCTGACAGTTCGCAATAGTCTTCTTCATGTCTGTCAATCCGACTCCGAATAGATCTCTCTCGTGAGATCCCGGACTTTATCCTGGACGAGCGCACTGTCAATCACGTGAGTCTATTTGCGTTGTCTCATTACTCTCTTACACACGCGCCGATGTATTATTCTCATTTATCATTCCGACAATTCACATTATCACACACGTATCTCCAGATGAGCTTATTAATGTTAATTTCGTTGTATTACATATTGTGTGTTCCACGCGATTGTGCGATAATATTCGTATTTATAAATTAATGCGGCAAAAAGCACTTAAATCAGCAGCCGGTTATATATAATTTTAGATATATGTTTAGTCACCCCGCTTGTTACAATTAAAAAATTGCGCGCAAATTAGCATCGACATCGCGAAAGACGATTTTAACCCGGTGAAATAAAAATCCGCACGTGAAAGTTAGGTGCGGTAGGTCTGGGATGTGTACAACGGTCTTCTGTCTCGTATATACAATCGCAACAATAAATATTAACAATTCCCGGAATTTTTTCATGTCGTGGACTTGTCGATAAAATCGATTATCTCTTAAATTTGTACCCTCGCGATGTTCTCGCGCGGGTACATCTGTACGGCAAACTGATCACACAGTAAAGAATCGTGATTTGCATATATTTCTGCTCAGTGTCACCGATCTAACCGCGCGGGTTTCAAGGCAATCAGCTTTGGTTGGTTTTAATACAGAGTTTAGTACATACGAAATCTCGATAAATAAAAAAAAAAAAACTTACGGAATTATCAAACGAACAGAACGTTTCGAAAACGCGTTGCGTTCGGGCGCGTTGTGCCAATAATTGTCCATCGACTAACTGATCGTTTTGTTCGCCTGTGGATAACGCTGTAATCAAGTTTTTTTTTGTCGCGCGAGTGAAGTGGAACAATGGAACTCTCATGATCAACATGCGTGCAAAAAACATAGGCGTGTTAAAAATTCATACGATTGCAACAGATTCCGTTAATTACGAGCGCGACGAGAAACGGCTTGCCGTGTAAAATATTCTTAAAAAAATACACCGCGAGAGCAAATACTTTTCTCAAGACACTGTTATAAAATATTTGTGCAGCAAACCGTGTTCCGTGTTCACAATTTCTAAATGTCATAAAATGCACAGTATTTCTTATGTAAACGCACACACATATATATAGTCGTTTATTTCATTAAAGAGAAAGCTTTGTCGAGACCTACGAAATCCGCAATAACCTACACAGCTTATATAACGACAACCTATATGAATGTGCGTACATGTACATCGTTCGATTTGCTATTATCCTTTATCTCTCGTATATTTTATTTCTAATTTTTATCGTATCGTAAAATCACGCGAAAAAAAAGGAAATATGCGTACTTTGTGTTGCTTTACTTTGCGTGTAAAAAACAATCAGGTGTGTGTGTGTGCGGGGCTGCGCTGTGGATTCTATGTACCTCCTACTTTCCCGCGAAACACAACCGGTCCATAGCACGTTATATTGAAAGAAGAGACAAAACAATATGATAATCAACGTGTTTTCGCGAATTCTATTCGTTGTCAGACAGTTCGATGCCCATTCAGAAAAGCAAATTTTTTTTGTTGCAATCAATAGCTGATATTAACCTCGAAGAATGTTTCTCTCTCTCTTTTTCTTTTCTTTTTGACCGACTGTAATAACAGACTCAGGTAAATTTTTTCCGTGCGACGCAAGGAGCAGACTGTGGATAGAAGTTCTGCGTGTGAATGAAACGCGCGACGTGACTTTTCAAGATCGCGGTCGGTGACTGCAGTTATATTGTCTTTGGTGTATTTTTTGCGCGTATCTTTTTCGCAGAATTTAGTCCGACCCGTTTGTCCGATCATAATATATATATCCGTTAGTTTATCAGCAATAAAACCAGGCAAAATCGGGTGTTTAGTCACCGCATTTCCATCATCGAAATACAAGCCTTTCTTTTCCCCATCTCCGAGGACATATAGAGGATATGTCTGCAAACCGGTTTTAATGAGATTTGCAAATTTTAGTGGCATCAGTTACGATGATGTATTCATTGACTCGCAAATCGTTCAATGGAAGATAACGAATTTATCTGTATCTGAATTATAATAAAACACACAGTAGGATGTTTTTTTCATTCGAGAGAACAAACATACAGAGCGCGTAGGTTGCCGTGAGATTTGAAAATAAAATTATTTAACGATTTTACGAAACGTTTGCATATTTACATGTGTTCCGACAAAATTAAAAACGTTTTAAAAATTTATTATCTTTGTTATTAAAAATAACACAATATATGACGCAATATATTTTTTTTTAAATATAATTTAATTAGAGATTCGCATGATGTTTTGGACGCAGCATTGCCACGTAATTATTTGTAAGGGAATTAATTAAACGATAATAATTTTGCTCGTATATAGATGAAATACGTATGAGGTTAGAAAAAAAAGTCTGACTTAACTACAAAACTACGTTTCAAAAGTCACAAGTTGTATTATACCGGTTTTGTGACATTCGAAGAAGAAGAGCCGTGATTATTTGATTGTCCCGGTGCAAAAAGATATATACGTCATTACGCGACACGCACGATTTTCGATTTTAGATAAAAATTTTATGAATTTTTTTTTAAAACGTTGCCGATGCGAAATAATCCTTCAACGCGATAATATCGAAGTTCGTGACTATCGAATCTCCACGAATATACAGATCCACTGTTATACGTGTACATTGCTGTTTTACGCTCGTTGAAATTTCCGCTGACGTTCCGTTGAATTTCATATACGACACGCATACGGCCGCTCGCCCGTTGAAATCTCCGCCGCTCGAGGCGGAGTCGGAGATTTCAACGCGTGTGTGGCTGCGATAGCGGGACGTTGAACATTTTATCGAGCGAAGTAAAAGATTATTGTTGGAAATTTTATTTTATTTTATTGGAAAGTTTATATTTTAATGTTTATATACACCTCTTGCGTATATAAACTAAGAATATTTATGGAATAATTTATAATTTAAAAAATTATAAATTACAATTAAATTTTACAAATATATAGAAAATAAATATTGCAAATTATAAATATATATATATATAATTTAATTTTGTTTTATAAATTTTTAAAATTATTTCTATGCAATTGCGAGCGTACAAATTTGAAAATAATAAATATCCACTAAACAAATCTAACACATGTCGTTCACTCCAATTAAAATTTTTTTCATGTAAACTTATTTAAAAATTATTAGTGTCTCCAGTAATTATGAATATATTTTGTACCAGAGAACTCATTTACATACACCGTATACATGCGGGAAAATCGGAAAATCTCGGACTTTCACACGAAACGAGGTAAAAGAAAATTTCAACTATAAATTTGCGTTCCTCGCGCGTATCTCATTAATTCTCGCTTGAAACGCATTTCCTACATATGTTATATTCAAGGGAGATCAAACGCGACACAGGACCTCGATTTTCTCTCTTTCTCTCTTTCGAGGGAACGGCGCGCACTCGTGATTCTCATAAGACCGATTTCCGGACTCCTTGAGCTGCGACCGTCAGCCAGGCCGGACCTGAAAAATGCATCAAGGCGGAGTGGTTCCCATAATGGCGACGTCTTATACGCAACGCGTGCAATGAAACGTGCGGGAAGGAAGGCGATTTCAGTCTGCGGACGTGTGTCCCTGAGACGCAAAAAAGAACAGAAAATATCCTGATATGAAACGTTTGAAATGAGAAACTCTCTCTTAGATAAAATATCGTCTTTAACTTTTCTCCCAATAAGATAAAATCCAATAATTTTTTACTTTAAATAGAACACAGACATAAAAAAAAAAAACAACTTTGTACGTTATAATTGAATTTAGTTCATTTGTTGAGAATAAGTAGGTATAATTCGCCACTTCGTCCATGAGAGTTAAAATCGCTCTTCGCCATCGGTCAGATACAAATTGGATGAATTGCCATAAAAAAAAAAAACAACAGGGACATAAAAACGAGTCAGAAAATAAGATTCAATTTGTTTCTGTCGAGTTTCACGGTTGTGAACTTGCTTACATGTACAGCCACGGACCGCAACATACATGAATGCATATAGATATACATAAGCTACCTACTGCGTTGACAGACAGTCTTGTCACGATACGTGCTCCGTTTAAGCGTTCACCTCTTTTTTTTTTCGTCGCTAGACCGGAAGAGATGAAACCGGACAGCTTAGCTCGAAGGAACGTACACATGTTAGTTAAACATCGAACAACGTTTCTTGAGCGCGCATAATGACTTGTTACGCGATATACGTTTCTACGTGATGAAAGAAAATATATCAACACTTAACGATATTATTTCTTCAAGCATTTTCTTAAGCTTTTTTTTAGTATAGAAACTTAAACCTTAATTATCCTTTCTATTAATTAGTGTAAATAAAGATAAAAAGACTCCCCACGCATATCGGTCGAGGTTTTTTGATTAGTCATAACTGTTTGTTGTTCGTCCAATGTGGCAGTCACCATGATGCCGTGTTTAATTGTGTTTACACGCTTACAAAGAAATCCACAAATTTTTTTGCCGATAAGCCGGAAACTGTGCGAATAGACGAGGTGGGTATTTTAAATTATCGCGTATCAAAAAAAAAAGAATGAGAGAGAGAAAGAAAAGAGAGAGAGAGAGAGAGAGAGAGAGAGAGAGAAAAGATATCGTGCCTCGCGGCTATGAGCGTTCTTGAGAACGCTTGAGACTGTGTATTCTAAATGCCGCATTTGTGGCACTGTCATCTCGTTCAAACTATAAGAGAAAGTTTGCTGAACACACATTAACACCGCGACTGAACTATATTGCACGCCGCCACTTGCAAGTCACAACATATAATTATATGTATATTCCCATAATAATAAAAATTATTATTATTAAAAGAAAGAGCAATTATTAATATTGATGTCGTAAATATAATAGCGCGCGAGTTTTAATTTATTTACTCAGTAAAACTTTTGTCGATCCATACGGACGATTGATTTCGTAGCTGTTCGTTAGTCTGCTCAACAATTGTCTCGTTCGATTCTTTTGATGTCGATCGAAGTCGACCTTGGATCGACTACCCTTTCCCTACAAAGTTATTCTCTGCGTCGTACAGACAGAATCTCGTTGTAGATTCGAACACTGAAAGTAAAATTTTAAAATCGTTTTACTCCTTCTCTCAAAGAGAGCTCGAATTTACTGTCGCGATGCTAATTTGATGATGATTTCCTCTCGCTGCGAGTGTCGTGAGCGCGTCGTATCGTGTCTATCCGTCAATGTAATTTTAAAAAACTAATACTTATTGTGTATGTTATAAAAAATGTGTGTGAGAAAAATTTATTTCTGTCAGTAGCCTTGAATCACGTTACTTGTGTCTCACGCGAGATCGAATTTGTTATTCGAGACATCGTCTGGAGCGCGAGCGTGAATTAACAATATCTGTATTTAATTCCGACGTGACATTGGTGCGTTCTTTCTCGAAATATCTTCCTACTTTGCATAATATAGACCACGCGCTTTTTCCGTTTATTTCTTTATCTCTCGATGCAACGATTCTTTAACGACAATCTGTGTTGCCCTTGTCGATCAAACGCGCTGCAAAAGTTTCCTCATCAAAAAAATTGTTTTTCAAGCATTGTTTTAGTAATTATTTGTTTTAGTAATTAATATATAATAATTTTTTATTTTTATTAGCTAATTTTGCAACTAAAAAATTTACTTTTCTTGCATATAATTACGTTCTGTAGAAGCGCGCAATCTCTCGCGACACTCGATCTGTTGTCCGACTGATAATTTCGCGTTCCGGAAGCAAGCACTTTTCAATTACTTCCTGTTGCTCGCGAAGGAAAGTCATTGAACGCGCTGGACTATCGTCGATTAGTTCGGCGTATTATATATTCATCCGCTTCATAAATATGGGAAATGACACATTCGCGCTGTAATAAAATTAATTCTGCCGCCGGATGGTCATAATAAAAAAAAAAAAAACGCGTGACAGAGCAAATATCATAAATTTCAATTCAAGCACATGTCGTTCGAAATAATGTTTCTTCACAGAATAGTAAAATCGAGATATATTTTCGATTTAATAACAACTAGAAATATAATTACTGTAAGGCAATAATTTTTGTTTAGTGTGACGAAACTCTTCCTTGCGAATTAAAGCGCAGTTGTTTCACAGTTATTTTTCCGAGACTTCTTGGTTTTTCGAAGTACGCAGCTATAGCAATTTAATAATAATAATTTTTGTGTAAACTCGCACGCATTTATCGCGGACTTTATCTTCTTTCAGAATTTCTTACAGAAATTTCGATTTCTGTATTTCACAGGTGTAATACGAAATTCTCGGTAATTTTATGTAATTCTACATAGTTACGTCTAATCACCGTGACACGATCCCGATAAGCTCTGTAATCCGGTTTGTTGCGAGCTGCTACATAGATTATTGATCCACGAACTTTATGTTGAACGATTACACGCCGCTATTGCAACGTGCGAGTTACACATTTGGAGGTTGCGGCAACCGCAAACATTACGCCGGCATAGAAAGCGAATGGAGATAAGAATCTGATACGGATATATATATATATATATATATCTATATATATATATGTACGTATATCGATGTGCGACTGTCGATCTCGGAACCACTTTCCATTGCTTCCTACCACTTACGTCCTGGCCGTTTAAACGCCGCTCGCGCGATCGCCTTCTCCTCTATACCTAATCCTAATCCCAAAAAGAAAGTGGCCGAGTGTATTAACAGCGCACACACATCAACGATAGAACCGATCTGACTTTAATTCCCGTCCTGACTCTCTCGTCAAGAGATGGAATCGTTTTTCTTGCTTCGACGAGGAATCACTTTTCGCAATCAGGACACTCGTTTCTCCTCTCGTTTCTTTTTTCTCTCTTTTTCTTTTTCTCTCTCTTTTTCTCCCTCTCTTTTCATGGCGGTGTGTAATACGATGAGAAAACCAGTTGCCCTTTACTTCATCTTCGACTTTCCGAGCGGTAACGTTGACATTTATAACCCGCAATTATTACGCGCGGCCATGTTAATTAACGTGGAAGAAAGAGGACCGATGTCGCGCGGCGCACGTTCTGTGCTCGGTCGCGAAACATCACGAGACACAATGAGGATCAAATTAGATATTTACCTGAAACCCCGACAATGGCCCGCTTTTTCGAGGTCAGGCGAAAGTGATGCGCAAACCGACATCTAGTTATAGCATAATCTAATACTCGTTAATTCACACTTTCTCATGATTGTCGCGTCGAGCCACACACCGGCCTTATTTTACACAAACCGCAGAGTTTAATAAATTTCATCGTGCAACGATCAGGAAGTAACGAGATCGGATTTCGCAATGATTTTCTTTTTGTCGCCTGTATAAATTCATTTTACTGCTTACGTTACGATTTAGAATGATTTAACATCTTTCGTCCGCGCTTTCTTTCGCAACGCGAGTTGCTGTTGCGAGAAACTTGTGAAAATATATATATTTTGTGTAGCTCGACTGAATCAGCAGTAGTGTAGCACAACACGAGACAAACAAAATGTCACACTAGATAGTACAGCGACGCGGTCGGAACTCGTTTTTTGCAAGGCCAAATAAAAAATGCAGTCGTTTGTTATTCGGAGGTGGATGATTTCTATTTTTATGACTTTGAAATAACTTAGTCATTCTAAAAACAAATGGTTAGTCACTTCTCTGTCTTCTCTCGTGTAAGCTGCTCTCACGGAGTTACACGGAGTAGTCTTTTTGTGAAACCTGTCTTTAATATGTTTTTACAACTCCGCGCGCAAATTGCGAAATCCAGTTCGACCGCGAGCGAGTGTCGACAATAAAGCAAATTGAACGCCCACGCTAACAATTCCGACAATAGCCTAAATTTGTATCGCGCTTGTTTTCAGACTGCCTTTTCTAGGTGAAAGCATTTTTTTTTTTTTCTGCAACTAATTACGCTCGAGATCTCATCCTCGAGATCTCCTCGCGATGATAACCGCGCGCGTCTTTTACACCGCATAAAAATCGTAACAACGGCTTCTGCTTTCCACCCGAAATAATAAAACACGCAATCTCGTAATTGCTTAATGATCGCGCGGATGACTTTCGACACGCAAAAACAGTCGGAATTCACGAACGAAACGAAGACTCGTAATTGTTTACTATCGTATATTCCTCTTCCCAGTGATATCGAAAGTTACCTGATTCATGAAACCGTCGTTATTGTTCCACGAAAGTTGAAATATATTGTGTACTTGGCTTGGAAATCATATTCTTATTGAAACAATGAAGCACTCGTGCTCCCATAAGTTTCTCCGCGTTCCATTTGATTTTCATTTGTTTGCATAGAATTCAATTGGACATTCCGCGAGTCGTACAAGAGTGAATTTTCCTGAAAAATATACAATAACACCAATTAGTTTACTAGTAACATAATGAATTAGGTGATTCTGTGATGTAAATAAGTAGGTTAATTATTGGCTCGAAAAAATCAATCAAAACCGGAAAAAAATGTGAAAATTATTAGACGTTATTAATTTTGGTTTTTTAAGTTTTTTTTATAATTTTGATTTCTGCGCGAAGCTTTTGGCGCAAAGTGTGCGTCGCACGAGTGCGCGAGGCAGCTGAAACTTTCCTTCCGGGATCGCCGCAGCGTCCAACTTCGCGTGCAGGTTAGGTTTCGATTTTTCATTTTCACATTTCGCCAACCGGGTGTGGCAAAAATTATATAACCGCGCGCGGGATTTCCTCATTGCGCGGGTTGCGCCGCGCGCCGGTCATCCAAGCCTCTTTTCATTCGCCCGCGCAAATTCTCAGGTTCGCACAAATGCGATTATCATAAGAAAGTTATCAATGGAAAATATTATCAGTGAAACTATCAGTTGGACATATCTTAATATTTTTCACTCGTGTGCGTCTGGTAAAACATCAATTATATTGAGCGACGCGCGACAAGAGAAAAAATTAACGACATGGATGCGGGTTTTGGGTTTTATCAAGGTTTTTTAATACATATCTACTTAAAAACAAATATATTTACGCGTAATTAAAACTCATAAGGAGAGGAATTATGTAACATAAATTAAAAACTCGAGTCATCGTGAATACACGTGGATAAGCAAATTTCAAGCGCGCGCGCGCCCGACAGAATCTCTCACTCACGATACATACATTTTCGCCGATATTTATCACGCGAGTGCTAATTATTTTCAATTTGTTCTCGTTTTTGTTTCTCACAAAAGGCGGCGACGCCGCTTTCTGTTTCAGCGATGTGACGCAACCAGTCAGGAGTATTTTTGTGCAAAATGACTCGCGCCCTTGTCCTTCTCTGCATGACCATCATTCTACCTCTCGTACGATGCCACAAGGTAAGATCAAGACGCGCCAAGGACACGCGCAATTACTTGTTTTTAAGACAAAGAGCGTGCGCGCACGCTCATCAGAAAAAATTATTTTGCTCAAGTAAAGTAACGAACGCGGAGCCACAAAAGTGCGACAGCCGTCATAGTTAATCATATCGCTCGTCAAGTCACGGTCTGTGCGTGCGGAATGTCTTCTTTATTTGCAAACGTATCCTTGTTCATTCCAATAACGTGTTCTTCTTCGCTTTCAATTTTATGATCCCACAGAAATATGATCTCAACGCTTCGAGGAAGCGTTGTTTACGATATGTTCACGTGCGCGCCTTTAAAAATTGAATATTAATTTATCTCTCGAAGTTGAATATTAATTTATCCCGTACGGAGAAAAAGTAATAAGACTCCAACAAGAACTTCATCGTCAGAATCAATCGCGTCCTATTAGATGAAACCTCTTGTAACAAATGGCAACGAAAATTAGGGACAGTAGTTCGAACATATGTTGCGTAATTACGACGCGCGAGGAGACTAATTAGTTTGAAGCTGATCGCGGCACAAAGAAAAATTAACGACGCTTCATAATTTCGCTTGCGGTAAATGTCGGCTGCGCCGGTTTATTCCTGACAGACCTACTCCCGGGATGATCGACGCATGCGGATCGGAAAGGAGTTTTAATGTAACGCTATATATAGTTTGCGTTTACGCAAAAGATATGTGTTTTGAATTGTCGAATTAATAAAACCGGATCTTATATTTTATTTTATAATATTTCTATCAATTATCTCTCTGTTAAATTGTCGTGGAGAAACTCCGAGTGAGATCACACGACGAGTGTGAAACGCGCCTTGCAGTTCCACAAAAGAGGATTCTCGTTAACTCGAGATCAATCGCAACAATGATTACGCTTCTTTTTCTCTTATCCGATCAAACTGAACTTTTTTACAAATTAATTTTTTAGCAATTGGAACTATTGAGGGAGCAGCGAGAGAAATTCAAAAGCAATGTTTTACCAAGAATAAATAAGAGCCACTCTAGTCACTCTACATTGTCTCGTAATTAAGAAAACCCGCGTATAAAAAGAACACAGGACTGCGATTAATGGCACACGTTACGATTCAGCACGCGCGCCGTTCACTGTGTGCGCGTCATCTTGTCGTAGATAATCATCACACGAGCGTGGTCAATGGCCGGTTCTCCTCTGGACTTATGTAAGAGTGGAACTTCGAGCGCACGAAATTGCAATAAAAATCATCGAACCATTCGATGTTTTGTATTGCCTTGCTTTCAATTTGTTTCTTTTTTTTTTTTCTAAGAAATCCAAACGTGAATAATAATCGCGCGATTCTCTCGTCTGCGCACATGCGAGATAAGAATTAACGGGAAAGCAGAACAAGTGAGCGAGAGATCGAGATAATCTTGTGCGTTGATAAATCTTAGGTTTTTTTTTTTTTTTTTTTTTTTTTTAAAGAAATGTCAAAGTGTATCACAATTAGCGCCCATTTCTGAGAAGCAAAAAGGATCGTGTTAGTCATCGGCAAACTGTGACATGTGAGAAAAGTCAGAAGAATCTTGTAATTGAGGCTTGTACTTTAGGCGTTGTAATTGAAAGACGAGAAGCGGCGCGTCTGTCTATCAGAAACGATGATCATTGAATCATCACGAGCTAATCGCTACGGCTTCGCGATTACTTACGTAAATTGTAAAGGAAATAATATCTTAAACGGCGGTCTCACTTTCAGATGAGAAAACTTGCTCGCGCGCGATTTCCGGCAGCCGTGATTTACATGATTTCGAGTTGTATTTATTGACTGTAGGAGAGACCGAAAGCGAAACCGGAATGACTCTTCGTGAGAGTAAACCTCTTTTTTTTTTTTTCACGGAGAGACGAAACGACGACCGCGGGTTTTCTATCGATCGACGACGGTTATGCTCAAAGACGCGTGAAACACGTTACGATTGAAGCGCGCGACTTACCGGTTACGGTTAATGAGTATTACAAAATTCATTGCCGCGATCGCGGGAATTACTGTCGTGAGAAACTATTGGATTTTATTATTTTACCGCCAGCTGACGTGGAATCGTTCGCGTGTATTTCGCAGCTCGTAATATTCATTGATTTCGATAATTATAGATATCTTTCTAATGTATATAGGAAACATCGGAAACAAATTCAATGCGAAAATGATAATTTTCTTTTTTTAATTAAATGCGTGTGTAATTAGTTTTAAGTAAAAAAAAAATAAAACTGAATAACGGACGGATAAAACGTAATTAACACTTCGTTGCGCGATGAAATAATCGTTCGCAGCGCAAATCGATTGACTCTCGATTGAACACACGATCGGTAATAATGAGCGAAAGTGATCGACCTTAGAAGCTGCGGGCTTCGTTTTGCCGCGATTTCTGTGACACCGCGCGCGAGCAAACGCCGCTAAATGGTAGAAGCAGACCTTGGAACGCGATTGGAAAACGCCGCGCTCATAACCCGTTGATCGTACAGATCGCCGCGCGCGTTTTAAAACCGGACGAGCGACAGGCGATTCCGAGAATACTTGAAAACTCGCCGAGCAAATCTTCTCGCCGACCAATTACCGTTTGCTTGACAAATCGCAAGAGCGAATTGTGTTCGATCGAACGCAATTTGCATACCAGTACGCGCACGACGCATCACTTAATTATATCAATTTAAATATCAAATCACAATCTCCTTATTACATTGTGAAACCTGAATCTTTCAATTGTGAATTAATTTGCCGATAATTCCGCAACGTATCTACTTTGTGAAGCAACGGGACGAAATGTCTTTTCCGCGAGCGTCGTAGTTTCGTACGTATATACACACCGCGTTTTTTATTGTTCATTTCTCTTTGCCTGTTTCCCCACGATATTGGTAACACGATGGTATACCATCGTGTTACCGTATCGTCAAGAAAGTAATAACGCTTTGGTATAATCTTTCGCTAAGAAAACTGAAATTGAACTCGCAGAACTGTCAAGACGCGCGAGAGAAAAAAAAACGTATAATATAACATAATGACGAATAATGACGAGAAATTGGCGCCGTCGATCCCCGGAAGTTGGATTTGCTTGGAGAAATAAATCTCGCTCGAAAAATTCTTTTTCCAGCTGCATATTTACCTATTTCCTTATTGAACTAATTATATACGGTAGTTTTGAGGAGTAACCGCGTGAAATGTATTTGCGTTCGATGAAATTAACGAAACTTTCTTTCGATTTGATATTCCAATTAACGTCATACTTCGCGAATACGCTTGGGTTTTACGTTGACGTGTGTTACACAGCGTGGATTTTATATTTCGGAAAGCGAGTCGTGTATGTAACATCTCTATTTAGATTTATTCATCAGCCGTTTAACAGAATATAAGAACGATATTACGACGAATTCATATTACGACGTATTACGTAAGAAGAAAACATTGCAACATCCGTGTTCATTTGTACTCATTTGTGTTTCAGATTCACGAGCACATGACAAGGGAAGAGATGTTATCGGTGTTCTACACGGGACACGATTCTGGTAATAGCAGTAAAAAAAAAAAAACGTAACACACACACACACACACACACACAGCAAGCGCACATATGACTATCTTCCCATTTGTTTTTTGTCCCGTGACGCAAATCATGACGAAAATCACGGGTCATCGATCAAACGCGTGATTCAAACGCAAAAGGATTTTCGTCTACAGGAATCGGTCTTCTCGTCGACAATCCGCGTTAAAGCGAGACGTTTTGACGATTTTGACTCTCTCTTTGTGCGTCATACTGCAATTGTTTAACATGTAAAAAATCGAATGAATCATTAATATTATAAGACGCGCTGTAATCATAATTTGCAAACATCCATACTAACGATATGCTAATTTTGTAAAACGTATAATTTTCAAAGATTATTACGTTCAAAGAAAAATTGTGTTTTTTTCCTCACGAAGGTTACTGACAAATAAAATAAACATCGTTATTTCGGGGACGAGAAAGAAAAAGAAGGGAAAAAAATGATTGAATATAATCTTGTGCGGTTGATATAAATATGCGCTTTTTGCATCCTCGCAACTGCAGTGCCGCCGTACGAAGTCGTGCCCGTGTTGCACACGGTGTACAAGAGGAACGTGGACGCGATACCACAAATTCATCTGAAGGCCTTCGGCAAAGATATCAACCTTTCGTTAAAGCCCACGGAAGGACTGTTGACGGTCAACAGTCTGCCGATGTGGACTGTCGTCAGAAACGCCTCGCAACCTGACGGCCTTCACTACGAGCGGGTGAAGAACGTAAGTGACGTTTCTTTTCGACATTGTCTGTCGTATTAGTTTTTTTCTTATTTTTTTTTTTTTTTTTTTTTTTTTTTTTTGGCGGTAAAAGGAGGGGCGACAAAGTCCAATTGTTCTTTTTTGTTCCAGGCTGACGTGGATATCGGTGACATTTATCAAGACACGGAGAACATGGCTTCCATTCTGCTGCACCGGGATACGAATGGGAAAGTGCGCGTTGTAAGCGGCCATTCTTTCTTAATCTCCCTTTCGTCACCGCCGCATTATTGCGGGTGACGTCTTTCGTCAACCGGCACGACTCGCTTAGGACCCCCGTGTTATAATTATAGCAATATCGCAATTTTTCGCACCGCACGGCGTGTAACAGTTTTACTGCGGCGTTACGCCGTGTTTGAAGTGCTAAAAAAAAAAAAAAACAAATAAAAACAGTCGTTGATACGCGAATTGTCGATATACGCGCGATAAATTTGATTAAATTCTTTACACGCGGATAGGAGCTTTGAGTACATTACATCTAAATTTTTGTTTTTTTAAATAGTTCTAATTTGTTTTTAATGCGAGTATAAATTGTTTGTGGTGTTTACTTAAAAATACATACGTCACATTGTAATTATAAAATTCTTAATCCTCCTTCATTCTTTGCCTTCGTAATAAATTAATTATATAATTGAATTGCTTAATTGTATTAAGCAATATTGTACGAAACTTAATCATCCAATTGTTCCGAATATAAAAGTATGTCTACTTCGGGTTCATAATTACGTATCGCGCAGCTGCAAAGTTAAAAGCAGCGCGCGGCGAGGCGTGTAGTTACTTAAGTACACTGGCGATGCACCGACGATTTTGACATTTTCTCCTTTGCATTTCGCGCAACTGACATTCTTCATCGGGATTCAGAAATTAATTGCTCACGTGAAGGTATTGTTTGTCCGCGAGAGACAGAAACCAATAAAACCGCGCCATTGGTCCTACCTTTCGCCGCCGGTCTGCAATTTTGAGAGAAAGAAGGATGTTGTTCCCAATAATTTCGCGTTCAAACGAGCGTGACTTGATTTCTCTTACAAAGCTTCTTAATTGCCGTTCTATGAGGAAGCGGCTGTCCGTGTGCACGATGTACACACACACACATACATTGTATTCTTCCTTTATTTACATTTATCTCATATAATTTTTGACGATGACAAGAGAGCCTCGGGTTATTTGCGCCCGCTTGCGAAGATATCGCAATTGTTCATGTAACGCGATTCAATTCGTTGCGAAATTTCTAACTTGTAGATTTTGCAGGTTTCGAAAGCGAGAAGACGTGAATTCAAAATGAGAGGTGTCCAATGTGCTAATTCATTGTCTTGTGATATAATATATGATTTCCTTGTTTTCTCATGAAAAAAAAAAAAAGAACCGCGTTCTCTTCTTTCCGCAATTAACAACATCGATTATATTTCACTGACAAAAATCGTGATATGACATCTGAATAAGAAACGTTATTACGCGCAAGAGGCTGAGATAACTGTATCAATGACCGAACATATGTCTCACAATCAATAAGACGTACATTTGATGAAAGAGAAATAATTATTTTAATAAAATTATTAAACAATTTTCAAAATACTTTTTTAGAATTATTTCTTTAATAAAATGTGTTTTATAGTCATTGAGTATTTTGTCTGTCACTCGCGAATATACGCGAATAATGCGCGAGTGATACGCGAACTGGTTGCGCGGGCGAACTCACGAGAGTGATGTGTGTTACAATTACCCGCGTTACATGCCTTATACGTGAGTCGTGAAAGTTAATCGTTCGACGTATGAAAAACACCCTCTCATTCACCTGCATAAGAATTTAAACGCCGAACGCGACGATAGGATCAATCTCTCTCTCTCTCTCTCTCTCTCTCTCTCTCTCTCTTTCGCGCGTGGGAGTCGGAATGAAATTTTAACGAAGGCGAAACACCGTAATGTCGTCCGAGCAGAACCTGGGCTTGTACATAATATAATCTGGCGGTTACATAACGCACCGTAAAAGCGTTGTTCTAAGTGACCCCGCGGTGTCTTGACCTTTCGCTTTCACTCTCTTTCTTTCTCTCTCTGTCTCTCTCGTTCTCTCCCACCCCCGAGATATATCTGACCAAATGCACTTCTTACACGGGTTTTGCCGCAGATCGAACGGCTCACGATCGTGTCCGGATCGGAGAATGAGCGCGCACGAATAATTCGCCTCGCTGCGAAACACGCTCGAAATCCGTGATGGAAACGTTCGATTTAATCGAACCAGCACGGTTAAATGCGTTACGCTTCATTTATTGTAATAAATCGCGGCTCAAACTTTGCGTAATTTCGAGGATAAAATGTGTATACGTCATCGGACGATTTTGCAGAATGCAAAGTTACATACTGTTCGCTCTATCACAGTATATTTTGATAGTTAAGCAACAATTACATCGCTTGTTTGAAGTTTAGAAACCATGGTTGAATTACGTTTGACATTTTCGCGACAAGAACATACGCGATCATCCTTTTCGTACATTTCTTAAAATTTTACATCATTGCTTTTTTATTCGCAGAAAAACAAAATAGAATATGAAAAACGATATTTTATATCTGAAAAAACATTGCGGTTGCTTGGAGAAACTGTTACAGTTACAGTTACAGTCACAGTTAATTACAAGGAAGGTTTGTGCTGCAACATTATCCGAACAGTTAAATTGTGCAACACACGCGGCTGTGAACCCCTGTGTCTCTGAAACGTATTTAAATTCCCCCAAAAAGTACATGGCAAAAAAACATGAAAATAAGACGTTATTAAAAACTCACGGAGTTGCAATTTGTGGTTTGTAAACGTTTCGCGACGCTATTTCGTTTAGGACGGAACCATCGGTTCGGGATTGGTTATTCGACCGCTGCCGGAACGGGTTCTGCAGGAAATCGTGAGCAAAACGCCGTCTCTCCAAGAATCCAAGTTACTGCCCAACGTTACCAGAAACAACGACTTAAAGCGCACAAGTCATCATATTGTTTACAAAACAGTGGATCGGCCCGTCGACGACGAGTACAGCGATTTTTGTGAGTGATTTGAGGATCGATACATCAGAACTGTTTCGATTATATTCGAGTCAACTTTGATTCCGTTTCACAAAAATTCATTGCTAGTAAAAATCTGTAGTTCGCTATGTTATATTTTTTAGCACTGGCAGTGAATTGATTTTGAAACACAGTCTTTGAAAAGTGCGTTAATGAAAATATTGATTTTTGTTTTTCTTTTCTTAAATGCATTATATTGTCTCTTACGTAATTGCAAATATTTTAGCGCTCATGGAGCCCGACCACTTAGCTAAGAGGTATAGAATCAAGCGGTCGATCAATAACAGATCGAAGCGCGAAGCACCGTACGTCATTTACCCGGAAATCCTTTGCATTGTGGATTACGACGGGTACAGGTGAGTCGACTAATGCATCATCGAAGTATACATTACATATATGCGCGCGATGCGTATATGTACAGTTCCGAGCGATAACCGTTATTTTCCTTGTACGGACGCGAAGTTCCCGCGAATCTCTGGCCTAATGACACGTTCGTCGTTTATATGAGCGCGTGTTAAACGCTCGCGCTCCTCTAAACGAACGCGATCGTTTTTGTTTTTTGTTTTCCAGATTGCACGGCGGCGACAACGTACAGATCAAGCGATACTTCGTGTCCTTCTGGAACGGAGTAGATCTTAGGTACAAGTTACTAAAGGGGCCAAAAATACGTATCAGTATAGCGGGGATAATAATCTCACGGGTAAGCGAGAAGACAAGAAAATAAAAATCATCTTCAATAACACGCGCGCGGCACGACTTTAATAAACTGTCGATCACAACACACGACCGACGAGTTTCTTTAGATATGTAAATCTCTCTCTGACGTTTGTAAAAATTTTTATTGTTGCCTCAACGTCTCGAAGTCTCGTAAAACCAGTCGTGTCGTCGTCGAAGTCGCGACTTGAATAACGCATTATTGCAAGTTGTACACACATCGACGACTCGCGGGCTCTCATCTCTCTCTTTCTCTCTCTTTCTCTCTCTCTTGCGTGTAAAATTTAAAATTGTGTTACATTCAGGGACGAGACGCGACACCATACTTAGAAAGGAATCGCGTGGGAAGAGACGCAATTGACTCGGCGGCCGCTCTGACTGACATGGGCAAATACCTTTTCCGGGAGAGGAGACTTCCTGTGTACGACATCGCAGTTGCCGTTACAAAGTAAGAGTGTCCGATCTATAAAAAGTGATTTATATACCACGTTTATATATACATATGTTATAGCGTACGCTACTTAGACCTCTGCGACAACAAATCACGAAAGTGTCAGCAGACATTATAATCTCTCTCTGACGATCCAGAAACTTCTTTTTAACACTTTGAGTGCCACGTCTCCCAATTCCGAGAGACGATCTTATTTGCTCAAATAAAGAAACGATTTTTGCAGTTGTTTGTAAACAAGTTGAATATAAATAATGAAATTCAATTCAATTTCAACTTGAGGCTATTACTCATCATTATATTATAAATAATGAAACTTCATTTAAATAAATAAATATGCACACAAACACATTCGAAATACCCTTGACTCAAAGTGTTAATTATTCGTTACAATAACTCATTAATTTTATGATTAATTGAAGAAAACATTTCTTTTTTTTTTTTACATAATTTTAAATACTTTTTTCTACACTACCTTTTGTTTCATCGCAGTATTTTTTAATATTTTTATATCAGTATATCTTTTATTTATTATGTAGACTCTCTTCACATTTTATTCTGATAATTTCATACTCTCGATTTTTATTCCGCAAAACAGGTATGATATGTGCCGTCGTAGGAAAGGCGGCCGCTGCACTAAGGGAACTGCCGGTATGGTTTGTTACATAGCGATCACGCTTTACCTTATTTTTTTGTTGACAATTTTTTTAACGTATATCTTATGGTGCAGCGTATTCGCTGGCTTGTATATAGTTGACGGTATGTTGTTGTTGACGGTACGAGTAATGTGGTATATATTATTTACATACATATAATCTAACAGGAACAGTAGCATTTTGTTAAGGGAGCACTTCGGAAAGAGTCTCGGGAAAGATGTTCTTTTCTCGAGCAACGTTAAAGATCGTAGGAAAAAAGATATACAAAACGTTCGATTATTTCATCGAACGACACATCGCGCAACAAAAAAAAAACCTTTGTTATTCATAGCTTCCGAACAAGACCATCTTTCACGACTCAGTAACGTACGAACCTTGAGATTAGAACTTGTAATCGATTTGCGAGACAATGCACTACAATGCTTTTTATGCACCCGAACGAGGAGCGGGTTATGGTTATCACTAATTTAATTAACGACGAGCAAAAACGAAACGTTTTCTCCCACAATCGCGAAGAATTTTTATTTCGGATATTTCCGAAATCTCGCGCGATAAATCTGCGACAGGTGTTTCGTGCCCGATCGTGAAATTTTGATTAATCGGATCTGACGCGCTCATGTGTGTGATGCATCACCGCTTTAATTGATAAGTTTTTTTTTTTTTTTTTTTTTTTTTTTTGTTTCACACGCCACACAGATGCTTTCGCATCACGAGATTTTTCGAAACTGCGAATGTGTTCGGAGAAACGCGCGGAATTTGCAACGAGATTTGAGAAACCGGTTAAACCTCGAAGTGAATTTCACTCTCGAACTGCTGTTTTGAAATTACGAGCTCTTTTCGAGCTCTGATTTGCTGCGTTCGCTTTGCCGGTGTTTGCTTCTCATCGCACGCAAATCAGCATCGTTGATTGTTGCAAAAAAAACATCGAACTTTGTTCTCAAGACTCAAGGATATTACGCACTGTGTGTACGTATAGCGCGGCCGTTTTCGAGAGAATGATTATCACTTGTAATTTATATTTCAACCTCTCCCTTCTACAAATCTTTCAGCAAACTGTGTGACTCTCGAATTGAATTTCCAATATTTTTTGTTGTAATAGAGTTTTGTTCTTTATCTAGTTCTATTATTAGTTTGCGCAGTATCGCCAAAAAAAAAGGACCAATTCGAGCGGCGTAAGTTTCACCGTTTTAATAATTGTTGTTGTTTGTCTCGTGACCCAGCTCGGGGGTGATCGCCGAACATGAATTTACATGATAAAGAGTATTTTTGTTGCATTGCAGATTAGATATGTGCAGGAGGCAATACGCGAATGATGTTTGCAATAGAGGAACCGCAGGTACGTTTTTTTCGGATCAAGAAAAAAATCGAACAACGTTTTAGCTCTCTTAAATCTCGCACATGCACACCACCTTGAGAGAATTTTAATTTCCAACTCTTTCCGATATATACGTATTTGTGTAAATACAAGAACAAAATACAAAAAAAAAAAAAAGAGACTCGAAGATGTAAATCGAAGAAAAACAAACTCTTACGCAAATTGTTCTTCGAAAAAGTAGAATAAATTGTACAAATGTTATTTGTGTCATATGCATCTTCAGGTTTTTTGTTGTGCCATAAAAAGGCTGTAAAAAAACTTCGAGGCGAGGCTCTTATTACTTGTCTTATCTAAATATATACTATTTTCCGCTAATACCTTATACTCTTCTCTTCTCATGGCGCAATGATCTTCGTACGCGCATCATGCAAATTGCAACTCTACAACGAGAATGCGTCAAGCGATTACTCCTTCGAACTTCTGCTATTTCCTTGCACAGTTGCTTAAACTTACTTCTGTATGTGTTTTATATCTATTGTATATGTGTGCTAGATTTCATCATCTTTACATCACAGTGGCGGGACTTTATTTATAATATCATGAAAAAAATTCAGTAATTCAGTAAATAACTCAGTAAATAAATCAAACTTTTAGTACAATTAAATATTACAGCGAGTGTAATCTCTCTCTATTCTTATGAGATTTAAACAAGTCAGTTGTATTATAATTATAATTTTATAATCCGCCACTGTATCCACAAAAACTATTTTTTTTTTTTTTATTATTATTCCTACGTTTATGTACATACTATTTTATTTCTACAACAAACTGGTCTCCGAACTTAAGATAACACGCGATGTTTCGCTCGCGGTAAAAAAACACATAATTTTTTTTTTTTTTTTTTTTTTTTTTTTTTTTTTTTTTTTCACATCACACACTCTTATTCTCTTTGTTCTTCTGTATTTCTTCTGATATAATAATTCTCGTCTCTTGTTGTATCTTTGGCTGCATTACTGTCATGGATGATGGTCTTTGGTAAGTCCCTGAAATCACTCTGAATTTTTATCATCGTCGAGAGACGTGTATCGATCGATATCGGGAAATTGAAAACAGCGCGGAGAAAGGGAAAGGGGAATGATATTCCGATCGATCGACCGATTCGTCATATATATGCAGACATCTTGACTGCAAACAATAAATATGTAATACCTCAGCTAATTCTCTCAGCGACTATCAGGCATTGAAAATAACCGGGATGTTGCATGCCGCATTTATCGATTTAACTCCTTACTCAACATTTTAACGCACTTGCTCTCACAAAAGCGAATTAAAAAACTCTTCATCTGCAGATTTCAAAAATGACCTACGAATAAGACAGACTGGATCTGTTAGATCCCACGCGATTTTAAAATCAATATTTTTCAATTTTGGTTTTTCCTGAATCGAAAGTTTGAACGATTCTGCGTCGTAAAAAAAAGCAAATTGAAACAATCTCTAGCATTTTCGAGGATATAAATGTTATAAAAAAAACTAATTTTTACTCAAAACACCGATGCGCCATTTTTGAGTCTGGATGGACCCATGTCTGCAGGCGAAGGGTTAAAATATTATCATTAATCTTCGTAACTCGACAATTTGCGATACAGTAATATATACTATATATATCTATATCGATATGGTGAATTAACAAACGCGCTTCTTCACCTTAAACCCTAATCTTCTCGAACTCGATTAATATATTAATCGAACTTTGTATACACACACGAGTATTCAAATAGTATCTCGTTTTTAACAATTAATACGCGTGAGTTTACGGTGAAGAGATTTACGCTCTGTCTCGAGGATCAATTCTTAACAAGACAGCTTGTTTAATAATATCGATACAATAGTCTTGGTAATAATAAACTGCGCAAAAAACGCGGCACCGCGCAAACGAGAAGCGTGCTAAAGAATCCTTTCCGCGCAGGATTCGCGTACGTCGGCGGAGCCTGCGTCGTGAATAAGCGTCTCGAGAAGGTGAATTCGGTCGCAATCATAGAAGACACCGGTGGATTCAGCGGTATCATTGTCGCCGCGCACGAAGTGGGCCATCTGTAAGCGTAGAAAAAAAATCATGAAAAAAATTAGCTTTTTACTCTCCTCGCGATCTGCTCAACAATTCCGTTCTGCGATAGATTGGGTGCCGTTCACGATGGTTCGCCGCCGCCCAGTTACCTCGGCGGACCGGGCGCGGAAAAGTGCCGCTGGGAGGACGGATACATCATGAGCGATCTTCGGCACACCGAGAAGGGCTTCAAATGGTCCCACTGCAGCGTGTCCTCCTTCCATCACTTCTTGAAGTAAGTCCGATCTGCAACACGGATGTTTTTAAGAAAAAAATGCAAAGTGTAACATGCATTCACATCTCGATCTCTTTTTGTTTTTTGTTTAGCGGTGACACAGCGACGTGCTTATACAACGCACCTCACGAGGACGAGGCGCTACCGAGAGTGCTTCCGGGAAAGCTGCTGTCTTTGGACGCGCAATGCCGGAAAGACCGCGGGACGAGCGCTTGTTTCGTATGTTCATAGTTTTCATATCTTTCCGTGTTTGTTTTAAACAAACTTGGATGAAATTTTTTTTCACGATTTTTATTAATGTTTCACGTATATTTGCACACATTCAGAAAGATGATCGAGTTTGCGCTCAGCTGTTCTGCTTCGACGCCGGCTCGGGATATTGCGTTGCGTATCGTCCGGCGGCGGAAGGTTCACCTTGCGGAGACGGTCAGGTATAGAATAAAAAAGAACATTTTCTTTACATCGAGAATAACATTTTGCTTCCAAAAAGTAAGAAGCTGATTTCTCTTATCGTTTTTTTGTTTTTTTTGTTTTTTTTTTTTTTTATTTATGTCTTCTGTCATATGTAACTTCCGCACAATGTGTCTGTTGTTCGTCGCACCTGTAACACGCAATTAGAATCAAAGTGACGTTGTACACGAATACGGTATACGAATGTCACGTTATGTAATTTCACGAGTCAAGATGCCGGCACAACCACACATTGCCGGCGTAACCCGGCGCATATTTTTCCGAAATGTCTTTGCACAGATGTTAATCACCGATCATCGGTATGTTGCTTTCCAGTACTGCCTGAACGGAAAGTGCGTGGCGGAACACGAGAACATCATACCGGATTACACGCAAAACATACCTACGTACGTTCGCCGGGATAGCATATTCAATCCCGCTCAGCACAATCGACCGATATTCGCTCAGTATAACAATACAGACTACAGGTAATAATCGAACAACTTTCGTAATGGGGAAAGTCGCTTCGAATCTGCAAAAGATTGATGACTTTTTTATTTATTTATTTATTTATTTTTTTATCGATTATTTTACCGCAAACATATACAGTAATTAAACGGAACGCACACTGCAACACACATTGTTACAGTGAGTAACGTCATGATGATATGTGCCACGCAGGTCTCTATGGGAACCGACGACGCAGAGCACGTCGTTAACGAGCGTGACCGCGTCGACGATGACGACGACGACGATAACGACGTCGACTAATTCTTACAAACGCGTCACACTACCGCTACTCGCGTCCAAATACACACAGACAACCGCGAACGACTTGTACACCGATCGGTACAAATATTATAACGATAACAATAGTAATAGCGACGTTGGTGGCGGCACGTCCACCACCAGGAGAAGCTTCAGTTTCTTCAACTTGTTTAACACCGTCAGTACCACTTCGAAGGTCACTAACGGTCCGAAAATTAGTCCGTTCAGATATCGGAACGGCGTGATGTCGCTTTCCACGACGACCACGACGGGATATCAGAACGGCTTTCGAAATGACGGCCGCGGTAAGAGAATCAGATCCGTATTCTTCATCATCGCTATTTATTTTTTACCTCCCCTCCTATTTCTTCTCGGAACGAGTCCTCTTCGGTTCTTGCATGTGATCCGCTCGACGATTGAGCCCGATCATCTTTGTGTGTGCTCTTCTCCTCTTCGTGACTCTTCTAATCTTGTTCACTTTCTCGCTGAGAGGTTTTTATTGCGTGAGGAACTTTTTTTCGAGAGACGCGATTGGTTCCTCCTCTGCGATTGCGCGATAATTACTCGCAATTTATCATTCCGTGTAATATATCCCTTCTCTTTCTACTTTTGCCTCTCATTTATTTTATTAACGGCACACGAGAAGAGTTGAATTTCTGTCTCATGTATCTCAGCCGATTAGATTTTCTTCTAATTGTTTTCTCGTGAATTCGTTAACATTAAAAAAACTCTCAACAAAAAAAAGTAAATAACATCATGGTGAAATTAACACGAAATTATAGAAAAAGGTCATTTTTCTAGTTTAACGTTATTTCTCTCTTGTACATAATTTGTGTATATTTCTGAAAAAAGAAAAATATGTCTCTTTTGCTTGGATCCGTCTCGATTCTCTCAACATGTTCGAAAAAAAAAGGATTCTAATAATGATCTTTTGAAGACTTGGAACACATTTGCGTACTCTCGTTATTCCCTCGACAAAGATGCACACAAGCATTGCAAAACCATTCGTTCTTACACATTTCTTCGCTCATCGAATTCACTAGCAAGACAGTGAAAAAATGAGCGTGTGTAATACTCTTGTACTCTTGTACTATGTGATACTTACTTTACTACGCAAAACAACAGCGACAATACATTCTCTCTCTTTCTCTCATGGAATTACTAATAAACTTCAATACTCGATTTATATTCTCGTTGTTGCGACACACTTAATTCTATGTTAATGTCCATTGCGCTCTAATCGTACGTCATATAAAATGTGTATCGACTTATTATCTATTCAATTAATGTGCAAATTACAGTCTCATTTTTCCACTAATTTACAGTTCGAAGTTAAAGTACACAGTTAAAGTTGCCATTTTGAATTCTTCAAAGACAAACAAATTTTCTTCTTGTATATGAGTTATTTAAAAATCAGTGTGTTAACTTGTTCTATTATTAATAAAATAAATATATTTTGTAATATTTTTTAGACGAACGAGTGTTCGACGAAAACTCTTTCTTCTCCACAAAAATTTCGTGTGACTTACCAACGTTGACAACTATATTTCTTTTTATTTAGTTTTAGAAACAGAGGCCGATGAATGTACGGACGTGGGATCAGATTGCGCGAATATGATTGACAGGCTGGGAACATGGCTGTGCCATCTACAATCTGTGAAGAGTCGTTGCTGCGCGTCCCTGAAGACAATCTGTGCTGACTAACACACACAAAAAAGAAAAAAAAACGAAAATCGATTTGATAGCTTTGTTTACGTTTTTATACGTTTTCCGTTACGGACAATTATCAAGCATTGTTATCGCCCGCACGTTGTCGTGATGGCATCCGGAAAATAAAAAGCGCCGCACTGACAAAACGGGGGGGGGGGTAAAGGGGGTGAGAGAGGGTTGATCCCTCTTGTGTCTTCTCTTTCTCGCGGCGAGACTGCCAAATTCACGATTTGCGGTTTATCATCGATTGCGCGAGACGAAACGTGAGACCGCACATCGGATTTTTCAAGCAGAGCTGCGCAATCTCATATCTTCCGACATACATGTAACTTTTTACGTTATAGTGGTACAATACCGCGAGCCTCGGAATACGTACCGTACGTATAGTGAATCTAAAGAGGAAAAAAAATACAAAAGCAGACTGGACTGTCAATCAGTACGTTATTTCGACTGCGCTTGTATTTATTCGGTAAGGAGCTAGCGGATCTCGCGAAGGACTCGCCACGCGGCACAGGTGCGTCACGCGCGCGCATGTCGCAAGCGCGCGTGCGGACGGAGCCATTTCGGAAATCACGAAGAAACTGTATAGCGCAAGACAATAAATGGGAATGATTTTAAATCATTGTCTTATGTTTCTGCATCTATTCACCTATGGTTCTTATTTTCTTTTCGTATAATTATATGTATTTGCAACAACGTGATTTATTCGTATATATTAATTTGTATGAATTTTTATAATTCTGAATAGATCTCACACTGAAAGAAAATTGTTATTATCGATAGTTGAATTGTCTTGTTTACTTATTGCATTTTGCAGACTCACTTTTTTTTACTTGTTTATTCATATCGTATCTCTCAGCATTGTAATTAATTGTTTAATTAAAAACGAAATATATTTTCTGCAAAAACTCGTTGTCATTAAGATCTGCAGTAGCTGCACAGACGATAGATTGCAAACGCATGATTGATGATATAAAACGCACGTAATAACGTTACATTTGTTTATGTTACTTCGCAATTGACGCGAGTCTGAAATTAATAACGAGGATGTGTCCACACACGAACAAGTCGAATTACGTTCGTGGCGCATGATAAACGATTTATTTGACAGCGAGCAGACATAAAAATATGTCGTTCAAAGTCATAATCTCCGTACGAAGAGATCGGAGAAAGAAT